>JAVQJF010066837.1:0-23145 GCA_036023855.1 Gadopsis marmoratus | reverse complement strand
TCATTCATTATCCATACTGCTTATCCCGAAGGGTCGCAGGGGGGGGCTGGAGCCTATCCTAGCTAACATTTGGGCGAGAGGCAGGGAAACACCCTGGACTGGTCGCCAGTCAATCGCAGAATCATTAATTCTACAAATGTAATTTTGCAATAGCGGTTGATAAGGAAAATGTGAGGTGAGGGGTAAGATGACGGCTACTTTCAAATGCTTATTCTCTAACCTTCACCTTGGGGCATGAGCTTACTTTGTGTTGATTTAATCAGTTTAGCCTTCTAACAAGCTGGAATTCAGCACTTACGAAGAGCAGTTCTCTTAGAATTGCACAGCATGTCTGAATATTAACCATTGTGACAGTTTAATATTATTCTAAACATTGGCTAGAGACTCACAGACCTGCCCTGTGTGTGGTCAGAAATGAACTGTGTGTGATTACTACAGAGATATGCCTGTGTACGTGCGTGTGTACGTGTGTGTGTGTTCTCTGTGTGCATTGGTCTGTATTCCCACAGCAAGGCCAATGTTTACTCTTCCTCTGGAGACACGAGTTCTATTTCAGGGAGTGGAGCAACAAGATGGGGAAGAGACAGGTGCCAAGGAAGTCAGCACAGAGGTCTATGAATAACAAACTGAAGGAGAAACGGATGATGGCGTGTTTGCAGTAGAAGGCAGCTCGCTACCAGTCAACACAACTAATTATTCATCTTTCACTTTCTGAAGGTTACAATTACTCTTTCAGTCAAATGACATAAATAAGATCTGATGAATCTCTTCATTGCATTCTCCTTTTGTCTCTCTGTGAGTGCGCAGTCCCATCGCTTTCCAACTTTATCTCTGAAGCGGTCGCTCCCTCTTTCCTCTACAAATCTCTTGCTGTGTTGGAAAAACAGAGCGCCCACCTCCCTTCTCTATGTACAGTAAATCATTCTCTCCTTTGCGCTCTGTCTTTACACACAGCTGCATGTTGGATGTCAGCCCTTCACCTTTTCAACAGAGCAGTTGACAGAACATTTCCACTTCATCGTCGGAAAACGCACACACATAATCACACTCTTATCGCGCCCCTGACCGCTTCCTCACAGCATTTTGCCAGGACAGACAAACACCTATATTCAAGCCAAACAGAACACACGCACATCTTTAATATATGCATAGTGGATTTGCATGTTCTACAGTCTCATCTGGTGGTGTCACTGTGGTCCTGCAGAGTCCATGGATGAACTGCATTCCAAGGGCACACACACACACGCATACACACTCATGCAAGAGTGGTTCCCAGAAGTTGTCTGTCAAGTGGTAATCTTACTAGTCAATTATACATGCTTTCATGAAAAGGTTTAGTACCTTGGCTTACAGCGAAAACATGGATCACGGAAACACACTTAGTTAAATATGCAAACTGGAATGGCCACTCAAGACATTCCAGAAAATCCCATACTATGAAAAATTATCACATCATTTTCCAGGCACCGGTCAAATTGTAGGAGTAACATTTACAAGTTTACAAGTCTGCTACTATAAAAACAAGGTTGTAGGTACCAACTGGGTGTCTGGAAATGTTATTTAAATGAATTTTGTTTGGCGAACAAATGTATGATCTTTGAGGTATTTCGCTAATCCCTCTCAGGCAACGCTGGAGGCTCCACTGCCATTGAATAATAAAAAAAAGACATGTATTCATATGTGAAATACAGTTCAGACACAGAGTGAATGCATGTACACCCACCCACCCACACGCAAACGCAGCGAGCAGGGAGATAAATCAGTGTGTGTGCAGGGCAACAGAGATCCATATTATGTGGTTACTTAGTTACAGCACATTAATAAAAGGCGTCCCAGCCACCAGTCAGAGAGGAGAAACAGCTGTGTCTGCAGAAGGTCAAGAGGAGGAGGAAAACTGCTAATGCTCTGTGGGTATGAGTGTGTGTGTGTGTGTGTATGAGTGCAAACTTTATCATAATTGAGCTTTTACATGATATACAGTATTTCCCTCGTTATCACTTGACTACAAACAAAACACAGCCTCAGCACAAAGAAACACATTCAGCAGCCCCAACAACTACCTAATTAGCTTGCCCAGCCTTCTTGGTTGACCCCTGTGCTGACATGCTCTGCTCAGATATTTTTTTTTCATCCGTTGAAACCCTTGCATTTCTATAATCACAGGAAGCTGCCTTCAGCTGGCGGTGCAGATGTTCGGTGCATGGGAGATGATTTTATTTAGCTATTTCTCCTTTGTGGGCCAAATTCTCACCCACGCTGCCCTATACAGCGACGGGGGGGAATGGGCGATTTTTTTTCTGAGGCGAGCATGTCCGTCCACATCCCAACTGGACCGCTACCACCTGCTGATTGGATTTCTGGGGAAAGAAAAATCAGCTGCCCTAGGCTGTGAGAGGGGAGTCTGCCGTTACAGACGAGCAGGGTTACAGGGGTTAACTCTCCAACAAGAGGCCGATTTACAGCCACGGACAGGAACCATCTATCAGCACTCTGTTGCCTGTCACCAAACAGGCCAGACCGAGCTGCCCTGAGCCAAAGCCACAACTCAAAAAAAGTGTCCTATAGAATTTAAAATTAATAGAGCAGAAACTTCCTGCTGCACGGTAGCATCCTGCCAATGATGCTAATTTTTATGTGGGATATTCTTATCCTTGCAGACAAGCCATATTAAGAGAATTCTTTCCAATAGCCTGTGGTTACAAAAACAAAAAAGATGAGGACTGAATTTCAAGACATCAAGATATTCCTTAAAAGGACCTCCATCTGAGGCCATTCATAAGTATGCTTTTACAGTGTGTGTACTACCGCAAGCAAACGAGCAAATAAAATAACACATGTAGTCCAGATTATTTTTATTACCTGGTTATCCAGTATTTAGTGTACATGATGAACTACTATCCATTGTTTGTGGTTTAGAGAGAGAAAGAGAGTGAGAGACAAAAGGAAAACACAATCAGAGCCAGGCCTAGGCTTAACAGGAAGGCTTTTCTTGTTATTTCTCTGTGGTGTCCTGAGACAGAGGATAAGGCCTCAATGTGGTGTTTCTAGGAATTAAACTAAAGTATCACATTAAACGTATTGTGCTTTATTCTGATCTCTGCACATGTATTTGTGATGTAGTTATGTTTTCACACTGCTTTGGTAGTTTGACATGCTGACAGCCATAAACTACATTTGCTGACTGTTAACTGTAATGAAGGAGATTAATTAGTGTTGATTAATTGGATTGGTTTTTGATAATAATACTAAAACTATAAAGTAATGCAGACTATATCAGTTATAGTACCTTCTATTAATGGATCTTATGCAAGTTTATGCGGCTTGCTCTCGCTTTAACACTGACTTGTAGAGTATATGGAAAATTCAGGTTCTGGAAAATTGACTAGGTGTGCCCACAGTGTAACACTATAGTGACTATAAAATTTCACATGAAACTGGTGAATAGGTATTAGTAACAGGTCCATTGATGAAATTCTGTAAAAAGGAAGAAATAAGACACTCTTAATAGCAGATGTTCATGAAATGCTAAATGAGGGTCAAGGAATGGAAAGGCCAGAGGTCCCCGGATAAAGCTCACATTTTAAGCTGAAGAAATGTATCGAACAGCACATCAGCACAAATGGATTTCTTATCACAAGGAAAATTAATACTTCAGTACAGCCAGTGATCACATGAGAGAGATCACATGTTTGTTTGTGTTGCTAAAAGAATGGATAACCATTAACATTAGAGCAGCACTACAGAACTTCTTCCTCTACCATTAACCTCCACTCAGGAGTCACAGCTGGGTCTTGATCTGACTGTTTTGCACATTCAGATGATTGTACAGCAGGATTCTGTTGTACTAAATAGTTTAAACCTTTCATACGTATTCATGTTCAGTTGATTTGATTTAGTTGACTAGATTGCTGAGGTGAGGGAGAGTGAGAGGGAGGAGAGCTTGACAAGGACTGTGTGTAGTTCTCTGTGCGGTTGTGTGTGGTACTCTGCAGCAGGGTAATGTGAGCCTGCGTCCCAGAGGGGACAGATCACCTGTAGACCCCCCTCAAACACATACACATGCTATTCTATCCAACTCCCCCCAACACCATAATGGCATAAAGGCCTACTCCCACCACCCGGAATTCACATACACAGAAAATCTTACAGAATTCATAGAAATTAAGCCACACATCTTCAGATTCTCACTCCTGCCTTCCTCCTGCAGAGGATTTGCAGTTATGCACACTCACACCATTACAAGAAGTTGGCAGGCCTATTAATACCACACTTCAAGGACTAAGGGATTGGGCATCGAGCCATAAGATGCTATCTGGTGACTGATACACACTTGTGTGTCTCTTTCTGTCCTCGGGGTAGTTGCCTTTCACTCTGCCTGCCAAGCTGAAAGGTTAGAATGGTTACATTCCCACAGCAAGACTAAGTTGGCCTTACTCGGCCTGTGGTCAACCTAACATGTTTATTTAAAAATGAGAACGGGCTGCTTACTCGACATGTTAGAGAACCGCACACTTTGAGTAAAGAGTTACACTTTGACTCTGTCCCTTCAAAACCTCGTACTTCAATGGTGAATTAATTTAGTGGTGAATTTCATATGATACAAAGTTCTATTTTTCTCATCTTTAGACAAAATCTTTGCTAGACAATTTTTTTTACGTGGATATTTTTGTGATTTGTTTTGATTTCCTTAAGAAATAATAAATAATAATAAAATAGAGAAAGTTAGCAACTACATCTAAATTAATTATGAACAGCTGGTATAAAATCGTTATGGACAGATGCCGTCCCCCACCCATATCAGCACTGCAGCTGATTTTAGCATCACTGTGCATTGCAGCTGTCCCGTTCAAGCGAGACTAAAATTAATCATCATAAATCAATGCCTCAACATTTACATCAACCGAAACTGTGTGTTTCTGAGCAAAAATGACAGCAGGTGTTATTATTAAGCAGACATAGATATATTAGTTTGTGATTAAGAGAATTCCAACAAGGTCTTAATTTCAGGATCAATTGATGACATTTAAATCCCAAAACTCTGTCGAGACATAAATATTTCTCTAATTTGCCTCTTCTCCCTGAATACTCCCTTAATAACAGAAGCTGAAGTTAAGAATAATAAAGTTGTCCACTTATTATATTTGCCCAGCCAGTCTACCTCATGTGGTGCCTATAATTCTGCGCATGTATTTTGTTTTATTGTGGAAGTAACAAAGGTGGCAGTGATGCAGAGTAGGGATTGGGGAAGTTAAGACTGTGGGGAAGGTTTGATCCCAGGCCAGCCAGGGCACATGTCCTTCCAAAGGCAGGGCTCTAAAGCATTAAACCATCAAAATGCTAGCAAGGGTGGAAATTGTGGAAGGAAAACTACACTACTGAGTCCTTTCTGTTTGCATCAACATGCAAAAGAATCACATGAATGTTGTGTTGGAGGACACTCTGTGGCATAGATAATTTGAAAGCCCTGACTCTTTTTTGCTTGGCCGACAGCAGTGGAAATCTGCCTTCCTGGGCTGCAAAAACAAACTGTCACACAGACCTCATGCTGCATGTCTTAAGTTACAATCTAGTTTAATAATCTGAATGAGCGCCAACTTTGTATGTTGTAACAAAGATAAAGCCATAAAAATATGTAGATGTGATAGAGAATGTTTTGAAGTAGAGCACACATGAAGATATTATCAGTTGGTCCAATCCCTGCCATCACTGACATGCACAGCTGAAATTCCTAAACCCTCCTCATCCTCCCACTCCCCGCTATCCACATCATGTTTTTAATACATTTTGCTAGGATTCCTACTGCATCCAGGGTCCACCTCTGCACCCTGCAAAGACCGTTTCCCATACAGTCACCGTCAATTAACTAGTCACCATAAATGTTTACGTTACGCTCGTACTAACCCGAATATTGCCAGGCTGACTTCATCTTGCAGCTGATTACTGGTTTGGTCAGAAAGCGATTTGTGTAAAGAAGTAGCATGGCCAGAAAATACACTCCTTGTGGATTCAAGAAAACCAGCACCAAAGTACTAAAATAATATATTAGGAACAGATGCATGTACGATTCAAGTGTCATGCACTGTATCAGCTTTTTTCATATCTTTTAAGACATGCATAGATCTGTGACCTATACACAGATTTAAAGATTGCAGTCTCCTCTTCTTCACTTACCAGCCAAATGTCAATTTAATTTTAATGGGAAAGCCTGTTGGATGCATTAACTCAGTGGTTTTATGGCTTAAAGAGTAACTGTGGTCATTATCCACTCAGTGTTATGGTCATTAGTCTGTCAATTCCAACACGTTGTCTGCTCACCCCTGCTATTCACACTCTACTGTGAAAGTAAACAGAGGGGACGGAGTGGGCTGGCTGGGGCTAATAATGTGCTGCTGCAACTCCTTACCTCACACTCCTTTTTCTCCCTGCTTGTCTGATTCTTCTTCTCTGTATCTACTGTTAAAATGCATTGACTTGATAAAGTACTGCTACTGTGATTCCACCCCTTCTCCCACCAAAAAAGTATCACAGGTCATTTTTATCATTTTGCTCCTAGCTGAAATGTACACACATGTCCTTCAAATTTCATGTTCCTGTTCATTCACTTCTTTCTTTTGCATGTACACACACACACACACACACCACGCCCCTGATACCCATCAGCTCCAGGGGACACTCTATTGTTTCAGCTCAGTGCTAATTACTTCAGGTCTTGACCCCAGGTTCAGCCAAAGAGCAGCAGAGGGGGGGTGTATATGTGAATGTCTGTGTGTGTGTGTGTGTGTGTGTGTGTGTGTGTTGGGGGTGGGGTTGGCTGGGTGGAGAGGTCATTGCTGCCGGCAATCAATTGTCACACGGGATTCATCTAAACATCACAGTATAATCCAGGAGGGAAGACACAGCGGCCCAATGAGACCAGCCAAGCAGACTGCTGCTGATTTTTTCTTTACACATTTTAATTATCTATGCGAGTCTCTTATCAACAGCAACTCCCTAAAAATACCTGAGTCAAACATGCCAGGAAAAGACATAAGAGCTAAGGAAAAGATTAGTACTAGTGCACAGAATAGTTTTAGTCTGCAGCCCTGCTCAATTTTCTTGTTTGATGTGAAAAGTCATAATAAAGTGTGTAGTTATGTTTGTGTGCGTGAGCGTGTGTGTGTGTTTCTGGGTCATGTGTGGAATGTCAATACCAAATGATCTCGCCCCCAAATTCAGTTGTTTCATAGGCTCAAAACTTAAGTAAATAATGCTGATGTGCAGTCGGACTATGGACTCGTTTTATTTCAGAATTCTCACTCACTGTGTCGATGCTTGTAGATTGAGTTGAATATGGCAATTGAAGTACAATAAAACATCGCTCTTACTAAAGTAGCAAAAGAATATGGGTATACATGTATTTCAAAAGGCCTGTGGAGCTCTTAAATTGAGTGTGATTACACCTGGATGATGCATAAACAGTCTCACAGTTGTGTAAATCACTGGGAAGCAATCACAAACAAAGCATTCCTTGAGCTTTCCTCCTTGTGAAATATT
Source organism: Gadopsis marmoratus (assembly GCA_036023855.1). NCBI lineage: Eukaryota > Metazoa > Chordata > Actinopteri > Centrarchiformes > Percichthyidae > Gadopsis > Gadopsis marmoratus. The sequence continues at coordinate 15,612 of JAVQJF010066837.1, read as the reverse complement.
TGCATCAAATCCAAAGCACTTTCTCCAGTTTAACAAACACAGAAAAGCCAAAACGGCAATCGTCACTGCTCGTTTCATGCTGTGAAAGAAAAGCCTTCTCCAAGGGTGCCATGAGCAAACAAAACCTGTCCAGTATGTGCATTCATTGCAATGCAAAACAGATTTTGAATGCTTCAGCATCACTTAAGGCCCTACTTTCAATTACAATGTCATGAGCACTTAGAGCTGACAGGCATTTAGAGAAGTAGAGTGGAACCTGTGGTGAAGTTCCAGGCGGGCTTAAAAGACCATTAGGCACTTTAAAAATAAAATCAAAACACACACACACACACACTCAAACTGAAAAATCCACTTTTCAGATGCTTATTTTCTAAAAATACAACCAATGAAACCATATGTAAACCACATCATCCAGTATAAATACAGACTCTGGATATTGTCAGAATTAGTTGGGGATTGCTGCCTGAGAGGAGAGGAGAGGAGAGGAGAGGACTAAACAGGGTCAAAGAGGGAATGAAACAAGGAGACAGGAGAAGGGGGGAAATAGAGAGGCGAGGAGGAGAGGTGGTGCGGCTCGCTCTTCTATTTCCCTCTCGGACCCCGCCCCCCTGGTCAGGGGTTGGTCAGGGAAACCCAACTCCCGCGCACGGATTGGTCGGCTCTGCTCCGGACGGGCAGCACAGTCTCTCCTCAGAGACACAATAAAGTTTGGGGCTGGACGCTCGCAGGCAGCAGGCGCAGAACCCAGAGCGCCGCAGCTGCCTCGTCGCTGCGCGTCTCCACGCGGAGCTCATCTACAGGGAACCGGCGCGAGGAGGACCGCGGGATTTATCCACATGTTGTTTTGACTGAACCGCGCGCTTTCTGGACGTTTCAACCTGTTGGATGGCTTCGAGTTGGATATTATAGCCTCGGACTGCACGCGCTCCCCTCCCGCTGGACTATAATTAAACGCGCGCTGCGGTTTCCAGGGCGACCGCAGCCCGACTCCTGTTCGGGGAGACGTTACCCGCGCCAGCAGCTACAGAGACGGGCAGCCGGGACGATGGTGTCGCTCGGCGCGGCGGCCGCGCTCCTCCTGTCCGGGCTGCTCGCGCCGCTCTGCGCGGTGCGGGCGTTCGGCGACGAGGTGGAGGAGATGACCTGCGACCCGATCCGGATCAGCATGTGCCAGGGTCTCGGTTACAACGTCACCAAGATGCCCAATCTGGTCGGCAACGTGCTGCAGTCGGACGCCGAGCTGCAGCTGACCACCTTCACGCCGCTCATCCAGTACGGCTGCTCCGGACAGCTCAAGGTACCTGGACCGAGGCTACAACAGGCAGCGTGCTATTAAAAGCACAAGCGCTGAAGCTGCGACGTGTACACATTTAGGAACACTGATCCTGCATGGCGAGACAGTCTACTGTGGGGGGGTAGATTAGGGTCCCAGAGCACATGACAGGCAGCCACTAGCAGTAGTTGACTATTCAGTGAGCGGTTCAGACTGATGGTGCCAGTGATAATGAGGAGCACAGTCTATAGGCGGACCCCCACAGAGTTAAAATAAGTGGAGGGGTCCCTGCGTCCCTTCCTGGTGTGCCAGGCTGCCATGCTAATTTCAGTGAAAATGCCCCCTCTGTCTGTTGACATTCTGAATCCATGCCACACACACAGCAACAGCTGATGGGTCTTCAGTGCCATACTGTACACTGTACTGTCTCCTCGTTAACAATGGGGCCCTCAGTGTCCCTCAGACAATATCTGCCTGTTTGCCTCACACACCATGTTAGGGGGGGGAAATAAAAAATAAGGAATTAGATTCCCCATCTCTTAAGATTTCACTTAAGATTATAATGGCAAAGACCGGGGACACAACAGGGGTGAACTCTTTTTTTGTATGTTCCACTGACGGTGTCTGGGAACGGAGCTTACTTTTTTGAAAATAGACAAAGCCTATTGTGACATCTTTTTGTTTAGAGATGCTTCTCACATGTGTGCACACACACCTAGACATCTGCACACACAGACATAAACAGGAGCAGTGTCCCACATGCTCTGTTAGAGGAAGTCTGGAGGTGTGTGTGATTTTGACATTTGTGTGTGTGTGTGTGTTTTTCAGTTCGTTTGTGTGTGTACAGGTGTTTGTGAATAGGGGTTAAAAAAAATGATCCCGACGTGCTAAAATGTTGGTGCTTGAGCGACATTTGTGTGCGTGTGATAGACAGAACAGGGAACAAGTGCAGCATAACACCAAACTGAAAATTGTCCCGTAAGATTATCTGACCCCCTCCCTCTCTCACACACACACACACACTAAAGAGGGTGGAAAGGGGAAAGGGAAACCATATCCCCTAACATTTGCTCTAATGGGAGGCTTCCTGACTAGTAACCGGAGCAGCTTTTAGCAGGTGAAGTGACAGCACTCAGGTTACCAAGGGCCCGGGGAAAACACCCAGAATGTGTTACATTACTGTCGCCGGTAAAGTCTGCATAATTTACTGTGAGAAATATGCTATAGTATTGCATCCAAGCTCATATCTTCTGCTTTTCTAAACTTTGTGTGAACTGAATCATCAGACAAGACAAATCCTCCAGCCACGCTCACACACAGGGCAACTTTGTTAACTTTTTGAATTTCCTTTAATCAAACAGCAAATTAGGAAAACTCTGTATACGCGCGGTTCAGTTTGGGAATAAAATATTCTCTATTTCTAGCAACAAATGTCATACTGTCTCCAGATCAGCGAGTCTGCTTCAATTGCAGAGATAAAGCTGTACTACAACCCAGATACTGATCGGAGAACAGTGTAACAAATTAGGTTCCCTTTGACTCGGATAACGTTGATTTCCCATACTTCCTCACAGTCAGCTATTGTATCGCAGTTTAGACTCTCAGAATGTTTTTTGCTAATGTAGGAACAGCATTAGACTGTAAGTGAAGAGTAGCTCACTGATTCTATATCAGTAACACTATATTTATGTTTGCTTAGCAAATCAATTCTCACAGAAACTAAGTTGTATAATGTGTCTGTGTATTTATTTCCCAACCTTGACACCCTTCTTGGATTCATGTTTCATTTGGGCTCCGTTCAAGAGCTGATTTCAAGCTGGGTTCTCTCTATCACTGGATCAAGGCTGCAAGCCCAAAACATTTTGTTTTTTATTACGGCCCATTAAACTATTTTGGTATTTTTGCAACGAAAAATGGCAGCAAACCCTCCACACATGTTTTAGTATTTAGTCGGTCCGTCCAAGCTCCCGCGGCGTATGTTTGTTTCCTTTACCTGAAGGTAGCCGAGTGAAATGTGCTCTCTGCTTCTGTGTTTTCATATCATGAGTCTGGCACAATGTTACACTGTGGCTTGAAACAGATTTCACTGCAAAGGCATGAAATCACTTAAAATTGCAACCTTTTGTAACCCCAGAGTGCTTCTTCCCTCACATCACTACCACCTCAAACAGACAAATGTGACTTCAGACTGTTCACTATCTTTATAACCCTGAATTAGATATCTATTTCAAAACCACTGCCATGGGACAGAGAAAACCGAGCCTTGGATTAAGGGGGGGGATTATGGAGCATTACGGGGCACATGCCCTCAGTGTTGTTAAGTTCACAGATTGTTTTTAAAGACACAGAGTTGTATGTGTAACCTTGGATCTAGGTTGGTGTTGGCCGTGGTGTTTTCACTCAAGTTGTGGAGGTTTTCTTTATTTTATTAGAAGACCCACCGCTAGAACAGGTGATGCAATGCATTGAAAGCAAAGGCAGAGAGAGCAGCAGGATGGTGAGTGGTATATGCAAGTAGATGGAGGATCCACACGTGGGAGTACAGGGTGTAGCCACCTACCAGCTGTAATCCTGTTGTAACATATAGAAAGGTTGGCCCACAGGGTAGTCACAGCACTGTTTCCACTTCCTTAACAAGCACCGCACCACTGACAGCATTTGCCGTCTGCTTCACGGTTTGCTTTAAATGGACTGGAACAAAGCAGCGCGCTGAAAAATTACATATTAGATAAGTGTTCTACTCTTAACTGCGCCTTCGGTGTCCAAGGTGAAACCTGTTTTACTGTTATTTTTCACTTCTCAATACGTTTGTTTCTTTTTTCTCTCTATGAAAAATAGAGTAACTATTTTTTAAATATATACACACACACACACACACAACACATTATTCTAACATACTTGCAGTGTCATCAGTCTGAGATAATTTTTTGACTTCTGTGTCATTTCTTTCTCTTTAAAAACTTGCTCTGCTGTCTCTTTACTGTCTGCTATGAAATACGTCACTACAGAATACACACTGTATGTAAAACATAAAAAGAGCAAAATGTTCAACCTGTAATCTTTTATTTCCCACCTTTCTACAGTTCTTCCTGTGCTCAGTCTACGTTCCAATGTGCACAGACAAGGTTCCCATCCCCATTGGTCCGTGTGGCAGCATGTGTCTGTCCGTCAAGAGAAAATGCCTCCCAGTGCTCCACGAGTTTGGCTTCATATGGCCTGAGGCGAGTCACATCACCACAACAACTTTAGGATGTAGAACATGGCATATACGAAACTAGAAAAAAGTATTGTTTGTGTAAATTAGCTCAAAATATTGTTCACAGCCTTAATAAGCAACCAGAATGCCATTTCCCATCATGTCTCCCCTCCAGGTGCTCAACTGCAGCCTCTTCCCTCCTCAAAACGACCACAACCACATGTGCATGGAGGGTCCGGGGGACGAGGACCCGCCCTACCAGCCCGTCCGCCATCCTCCCCAACAAGAGGAGTGTCAGGCCCTGGGATCTGCACCTGACCAGTATACCTGGTTAAAACAGACAGAAAGCTGCACTCTCCAGTGTGGCTACGACAGCGGGCTCTACCGACGAGGGGCCAAAGTCTTCACAGACGCTTGGATGGCGGTGTGGGCCGTGCTGTGCTTCCTGTCAACCACGCTGACAGTCCTGACCTTTCTGTTGGATTCACAGCGCTTCTCCTACCCCGAAAGGCCCATCATCTTCCTATCTATGTGCTGTAATCTGTACAGTGTTGCCTATCTGGTGAGTGTGGGATTCAGTGTATATCGTCACATTGAAGTTCAGTTGTTTGGGCAGACTGAATATATCAAAAGACAGTCCTCTGTCATTCTTTCCCTTTCATGTGTTTTTCATTTACTATGGGTTAATATAGAATGGACTATTTTGTTTATTTATTCAGTTTTGTAGGGCGCCTATACTAGGCTAGCTCTTGCTGATTTAGAGTTTTTTTCCCCCTGTTGACCAATGAGCTTCATCCCTAAATAAAATAGAAATAAAAAAACTACACTCCAAGCTAAAAAAGTTGACCCTGCATGGACAGATCAATCGGTATGCCAAAAATTCAACAAACCAAAGCAGATGCAGATATTGTGACAGCTGGGCGTCAGGTTGGCTTCTCTAGTCTATAGAAGACCTGAGGAACGGTAAGCAGTATGAATCGACAACAGACCAAAGAAAGTATATAAAGGGACGTGGCTAACGAGGGAATCAGGGGCAGGTGAGTAATGAGGAACAGGTGTAGCTAATCAATGAGAGACACGAGGGCAGGAACTGAACAGACCTGACAGGAAGGATTTTAAAATAAAGCAGCAAACACAGACAATAACCACGACATGTAACAGATATCAGTCAAAATATTAAAGCGGTAATTAAATAATAACGATAAAATACTTGATCAGTAGTTTATGTATTCATCGTTACATGCAGAGGATTTCAAGGATGACCTGCTCATCTGAATGGAAAAGAATGAACGATTATGTGGCTTTGTGTGTTTTTCTTTAATTTCTTTGATAAAAATTCTCTACCCCTGTGTTTTTTTTTTTTCTTCTTTCTCTTCACTGTCACTTTCTGTCCTTTCCTGCAGGTGCAGTTAACTCTGGGGAGGGAGCGTGTTTCATGCGACCTGGATGCTACAGCAGTACCAATTCTAGTCCAAGAAGGGCTAAAGAGCACCGGATGTGCCATAGTCTTCCTCCTGCTCTATTTCTTCGGCATGGCTTCGTCACTCTGGTTAGTACAAGCAAACGCGGACACACACACACACTTTTAACCATATCAATCCTTCACCTCTTTGTCCCATTGTCATCGACTGTTGTGAATGGACTTTGGTGGAACAATTGGAACACGAGCCTTGCATCCTGTTTTGTTTACAGTCTAACTATCCTGTCTCATAACCGCCGTATTACATGGATTCATTTCCACATACAAAGGCATCCTTTGTAAAAAAAAGAAAAGAAAACCCTCTTTTTGAGTGCGTGCTGCACTACAGTTGCAGTGGAAACACATTGCTGTCACAGCTCTTCTTCCTTTTCACTTTGCCCTTGTTTTCCTGTTGGTCTTCCCTTTTGGAAGAACAACAGACTGAAAAACCCCAAAGACTGCACTCTCCCCTACACTATGATCATGACCCTCTGTTATGTAACTCATTACCATTTGGCATCATGATGAACTAATTACAAAAGAGGACTACATATGCCGGATGTTTTTTTTGTTACACAGAGGGCAACTTATTTTTTTAGCAACTCTAGGAGGGAACAGTAGCCAAATGTTGCCTCAGCATCTTTTTTCCAGGAAACATTTGATTGTTATTCACAACCAAAATGAATGCCAGGTCACTAAGGCAATCCCAAACCTGTACATATGAGCAGTGTTTTGCCTCTTCTCTCACTCTTCTTGCTCGCTCTTTCAGGTGGGTGATCCTGACCCTCACTTGGTTCTTGGCTGCCGGACTGAAGTGGGGCCACGAGGCTATTGAAATGCACAGCTCCTACTTCCACATAGCAGCCTGGGCCATCCCAGCCGTTAAAACCATCGTCATCCTCATAATGAGGCTGGTGGATGCAGATGACCTCACGGGACTCTGCTATGTTGGCAACCAGCAGCAGGAGGCGCTCACGGGCTTTGTGGTGGCACCACTGGCCACATACCTTCTTATAGGTAATTACAACATGATAGTATCAATGTATGCGTACACCTATATTTAATAAACTCAGATCCATTCATTCTTTTAACACGCACAGGTCATCTGATGGTCCTTAAATGACGATTTCTTTTCTTTCCCGCACCTCAGGCACGCTGTTCATCTGTGCTGGCCTAGTGGCTCTGTTCAAGATCCGCTCCAATCTGCAGAAGGACGGTGCCAAAACAGACAAGCTGGAGCGTTTAATGGTGAAGATCGGAGTGTTTTCTGTTCTCTACACTGTCCCAGCGTCCACCGTCATTGGCTGTTACCTCTACCAGCTCTCTCACTGGGGGGAGTTTAGGGCCAGCCCCCGGGACTCATACGTGGCATCAGAGATGCTTCGAATCTTCATGTCACTGCTCGTAGGCATCACATCAGGCATGTGGATCTGGTCTGCAAAAACCCTCCACACCTGGCAGCGCTGCTCTACCCGCCTGCTCAGGGACAGCAGGGCGAGCCGAGGGAGTAAGAGGGCACCGGGCGAGGGCTGGATCAAACCGGGGAAAGGCAACGAGACAGTGGTGTGAGGAGAGTGGAAGAGAGAACAGACGGGAATGGATGTTTCCCCGCTTCTCTGTCACTGACAGAAAGTCACTCTGCCAAACGAAAAATGGCGAGGACAGAGAGGACAGAGGTGAGCAGTGTGACACAGGAACATAGCAGGAGTTTCTCAAGGAAGTCACTTGATGTAAATGCATCGTATAAGCTCGCCGAGAGCCCGTAAGCATGCCGCATCCCCCTCTAAGTGACTCTGTGCCTCTAACGGGTTCGAGGCACAGCTGAGGGTCGGGTCATACATAAGTAGCAACAGTAGCCTCTCTACCTAGACGGAGAAAGCAGAAAATGAAGGGGAAAGAGAGACGGGAAAGGCAGAATCGAAGCATCAACATGCAGACCAGACACACCGATAACCTGTGTAGCACCACGTCTACCTCTGTCTCTCTTTTCTCCAGAGCCCTCAGCAGAAGAAACTGAACTTGCTGGATACACTAACCTTTATACCCTTGTGTCTTTTTAGGGTGTTTTTGAAGTTTTGAATTTTACACTGGAGCGTCCTGGTGCAGACATTATACAGGTGGAGGCTGACGTTTCCCAAAAGCATCTGACAACTTGAGTTCCTGTGGGATTTTATGTCCACACTGGGAAATAAAAAAAACAATGAAATACCAGACCAAAAGTCAAATCTGGTGAAAACATAAAATATGGCCTTAAATCTGTGACGTGTTTACATTTGAACAACGTAATTATACATTTTTGTAAATTATTGCCTTTTACAATATAACAGGGAAGGTGATTTTATTCCTCAGAGTTTTTTGGGAAACCGGCTCTAAGCTGTAATAATGCACTATAATTTTATACAATATGTGAAGTGTCTGCGCTTGTCACAGGTGCATTAGCAGGGATGGCAGTGATGGGACTAATAACAAATCGTTACACAGAACATATATGAATATGCGGAGAGCCTTTAACATGGTGGTCAGTTTTCGCTGCAGAAAAAAATGATTCTAATGTGGTTTATTGCTCAAGCAATTAAAAATCAATCCACAATCAAGGCAGAGCAACAAAATGAGATTTTTTTTTTTTTTAAATGTCTTGTACATTTAGGTCTGAAGTCTGTTATAGCTATTACGGCATACCGCAATGAGTCCTTGGAGCTCCCCCAGCTGTGCCATTTTATTGACCCATAAATGTGGAAGCGTTAAGGCGTCTGGGAAATGTAGGCCTGTGTGTTTTACCTCAGAAGTCTATGAGAAGCTCAGCTAACTTCCACTGATGTGTGCAGTCTTCTTGGAAACCCTGCACTCTATATGCTCTCTAGTTACCATGAAATCCAGGAAATGAAATGATTCCCTCTGCCCTCTTTTCCAAACATCGGACCCGAGGCAGGTTGAAGAATTAGAGTTTATTAGACAATCACTTGCCAAAAGACACCGTATGCAATAATAAAGCGCCGTCACAGACACATGCACATATATGCAGGTATACATACATAGGAACCCATTCCCATGAATCTCATGAATAGGTTGTGACCACCACCAGAACACCAATGATAAGAGGCCACAGCTGCCTAACTTTTTAAAATCACTTCAGTTTGATGAGGCCATCACAGAAGCCCAGTGAAACTGGCACTATTAATTGTCATGTCTGTTTAGTCTGCATATCTGTCTTTCTGTCTGTCTGATGGGATCATTGGCCCACTGCCTGCTTGTTTCTCTTTAACCTTGTCTGCTGCATCATGGCTCATTTCCCTGACAATCAAGTCGTCCCTGGAAACGATTATTGTACATTACATTTCAGAATTTCACGTATGATAGAGACGAGATTTCTATTCATTGTCTCCAGCGGTGCATTTTGTTCATGATAGGCATCTCCCACAGTTTTAATCTTTCTCAATAACACAGCTTATAGAACCTACTACAAGTTTTAATTACTATAAGTTATTCCTTGTCCTGACTTATCATGTCTTACTGCTGCATTCACCAAATTCTGCAACCGCTCCTGTGTGCCGTATATTTGCCTGACAATCTATCTAGCAAAGCTCTTGCGTTTCAGTGAGTCTTTGAATGTATAATAATACGTGGGGTGCGTGTCACATTACGCCTTCTACATTGAAGTAGAATAAAGAAAATGTTGGTTCTGGGTGATTTTAAATCTATAAGGGCTTGAATCATTTGGAGCTTTGCCGCCCTGTGTGTGTCAGATAGTATTTTTTTAACTTAATGTTTAGAACGGGACAGAAAATAATTTTTAAAGTGTGGGCTGCTTTTTATCCCCAAAATATATTACATGTAACATCACCCTTATTGCATTCAAAGATACCTTTTAGTGGTTCTGGTGAAACCTAGAACCCTGAATAACCAGTGTTTCTCAAACCAGCATGGCACGCTTATTACATTTCCAGTTAAACAAACATTACATTGAGTTAAAGTGAAATAATTTAACCCCCAGCTCTGAGCTAATGCAGTTTCACTCTTAAACTATCCTAATGTTTTGGCCGTCTTCTCTCGTATGGCCGCACTGAGCTTCAGGTGACAGTTCCAAAGAATCACGGAATACTTTTGCCTTGAAACACAGTGAGCGTGTGCCACAGCCTAAGGAAGATTGAGAACCACTGGTAATAACAGATTTGTAAATGCCCACATATGAATCAATGTTTGGGGGGTGGGGTCAGTTCACCAACTATGATTGACGACTTTAAGGTCTAGACTGTTCCTTTGTGTAGAAACTGCATTGTCTTGATGATGTCATCAATGTATTATAAATAAGTTGCTAATTTATCCTTGTAAAATGGACACAAATTTTAAAAACTTTGTTATTTAAAAACACTTTTGTATCAGAAGAAGATGATAAATAAAAACGTTTTGGTTTCCAATACGTTGATGCAATTTTACGTGTTTTTGTATGTGTGTGTGTGTGTGTGCTTCAAATAAGTGCATTAGAAATATGCAAGACATTATTGTTTTCACAATCAACTAATGAATCTTTATCGTCTAGGCGATGTTGGAAAATAGTGAGAAAAAGCTGTTCTAAAGCAAAAGGCAACATGTTTGAAATCCAAAGATATTCTGCTAACATATAGATATTCTGTCACATTAGACAAAATAGATCCCAATTAACTCTCTGTCAATCGACTAATCGATGAAATGACTAATTGCTTCAGCTCTAAATAGAATTAGCATCTAGATCAAAACATACATAGATTCAGAGCAGGCATTAAATATTAGGGGTCAATGAGTAATCCTGCTTCAGTGTGTCGCACAGAGACATTTCCGTGCCTCCTAAACGCCGTTACTCGGTGGCTGTTCTGGGTCCATGTCTTCCATCTAAAACTCCTTTGCACTCTCAGTTGTGTTCACTTAATGGGTTGAACAATGCTGCCACCTCTTGTCTGATGAGACAACTGACGCGTTAGTGAGTCATTAACGCTCTTGAATAATTGTCTACAGCCTCTAAACTCAGTTAACTCTACACATCTATACACAGCAGCTGCAGTTCTGTTCTGATCCATTTTTGTATTTTGTCACTTTGGGTTGGGCTAGGAAAATGCTCCATAACCACTAAATTTGTTTTGAATCCAGGGTGGAAACACGGTGATTATACTGTGTATACATTACTCTACTGTCAATCACATCCCATTAGCTATGAACTTACAACATCCAGAAGACACACACACACACACACACACACACACACACACACACACACACACACACACACTTACAGTACACACAGAAACATTCACAGATGCACACACACCTCCTCTCACTTCAAAATCTGTTATAATTTGGTTATACAATTACACTTAATGCACGCTAGGCTGCAATTTACCAGCGCAGGGGTAAAATTGCAGAGAAACTGATTCAATTCTGGGCATGCATGAGTGTGTGTGTGTGTGTGTCGGCGAAAGAGAGTGAGAGAGTCCACATAGCTAAGTCTGCAGCTCAGATTGCCTTCCTGTAATTTACTGTGAGTGAATTGAGTGTTTGTTTAAGAACTTATTCAAAAGCCTGAGGTAAAGGGAAAGTGACAGCATCTACTGCTCTATTGTTTCCAGATGTGGCTCCACTAGCACACACACACGCACACACGCAAACAGTACATACACAAGCAAGCATGTTCCCAAACTGACGTGCGCATTCACAGACAGACAGAAAAGGGAGGAGTTAAATGAGTTCAATGCTCTGAAATTCATACCCTAAATGGTGGTTTCTGTGTACGAGCGTGTGTATATATGTGTACGAGTGTGTGTCAAAGCACACAACATACTAGAGTTGTTCTTTCCAGTGTGTTACAAACTCACAGTTAGCATTTTTTGAAATGTCACAGGTCATTTTCTTCTCCTTCTAGGCAGCGGTTTCCACGTTTCTGTGGTCATTTAGACATCCAGCGACTTGTCACGCATGCAAATCCTTTAACGGCTAACAGCTCACCCTAAATGCAGACCTTAGAAATAACAGAAAAGTACACTTCTATCTCTAGCCCTTATTCAGACATGACAGCTTTTAAAGTGTTACCTATGGATATGTTCTCTTGGGGTGACATTTGGACACAATCAGTTCATACTGTAAAAAGAAAAAAGAAAAATCACACACACTTACATACACTTTGTTCCACTCTGTTAGCGAACAGCATGTTAGTAGTTACTTTTTACAATGCTGAAATGTGAAAGGGCCCTATTAAAATTCCTTGGACTAATATTCCTGGGAATGTATTTTCAGAGTTGGGTTCCCTCATGTGTAACTGTGTGTTAATGTCTGTGTGTGTGTGTGTGTGCAAAGGGGAGAAAGAGATTTGAATGAAAAGTGCGTGAGAAAGAGCGGGAGACCGAGAAAATCAAGGAAAAGAAGACGTGAAGGAGAAACAAAGCATGGAGACAAAAATAGAGGAGAGAGAGTAAGTGAGAGGGATTGAGTGAGGGGAAGAGGGAAAAGGAAATCTGTCATCCTCCAACAGCAGAATGCTGCAGCTGTTCCCTCTCAGCAATGTTGAAATCATTTTCCCATTCTGCTCAGTGTCTATGCTGTATGAATAGTTTTGAGTAATGGCCACCACTAGGGATTCTGGGTGACGTAGTTGTCTTGGCCCGAGAGCCAATTTGGTGAGAGAAGGATTTGTAAATCTCGGTTCTCGGGCCAAACAAGCTAACGACTTGAGACCGAAATGCAAAAGCTCAGCCAAGAGAGAGATTGGAGAATTATTCGCCATCAAGTTGAAACAGAAAGCCCTTTATACATGGCAGGGGGTGTGAAAGATTGCATTTATTTTACTCCAGACAAAGATGTACTGTGTGTTTAAGGTCAGGTCAGATTTTCAAAAATGAATATTAGTTCTTATGGCCTATAAGTATTATGTTTTGATGTGGTGGAACAATGTTGAACATCAAGGAAATGTTGATTCAGACCAATCAGGTAGTTCTCTGGCTTTACAAAGAAAGGCCTATCTGCATGCTTTTAATGTCCGCTGGACTTTGGTACAGTATATGGAAAGCAACAAAATGTGCATATTTTTATATCAGTAAACTTACATATTCCTCACAAAGTCATAATACCTCATAACCTTCCAGTCCCTGAGACACTGAACCTCATGAAACCTGCACTTTACACATGACAACTTGATGTTCACATGTGAGCTGTGGTACTGCTCTCTCTGTAACGCCACAATGTGACAGTGCCATGTCCCTTTGTCACCACTAGATGTCCCTCTTTGTCCAGACCACCCCGTCAATGTCACGTCACCGTCTGTGGCAGTTTCTTTAACTCGTTTATACTGGATTTAAGATTATGTTCCTAATTGTATGCTCATCTGTCGAATCAGAAAGGAATCTTGGAAACATGAACTGACCAAAAACATTGCTCATGTAAACCCAACAAATGTCCAGTCTACATTACTGAGATCATCATCTCTACTGGTTGGACAGAAGAGAAGCCTAATCTGATCAAAATGTAATCTGTGATAATAAAAACACAGTTTTTAGTATTTTAATTATTACATGTATTGTATTACATGCATTCCAAATAAACATAAAATCATTGTTTAGCATTTTGGAAGGCAGTGGTGGAATGTAGAATATTTACTCAAGTACTGCACTTAAGTACAATTTTGAGGTACTTATACTTAAGTGTTTTCACCTGGTGCTAATTTAAACTTCACCTTCACCAGATATCAGATGTACTGTATTTTGTTAAAGTTTTCTTCTTCTTACTCCAATACACACTCGTTGCTTTGCAAATTAAAGGCTCTGCACACTCACACAACTGATTAGACCTGCTGTCAGGTGGGAGATGGATGCATGAAAACACCTGTGTGGGTCTTAACTTTTTACCTACAAAATACATGATCAAACTTTGTAAAATATGGTGCATATTGATTAAACTACCACGTGGTTAGCAGCTGTAATATTTAAATGCTGATTATATGTATCAGTAGTAACTAACAGTATTACACTGTGGTATTAATAGATTTGCTTAAAAAAAGCATCTGAATACTTTTCCCCACAAAATCATACAAAAACAGATCAAATATCCCTCAACCATCCCAAGATATTATAGCAAGCATCTCATTACAATGTTGAGTTAGTGAGCAACCGAGGGGATAACGACTGGATACATACAAAATAATAGCTGGAATTATTATAAAGAAACCTTTTGATTATTATCCACATACCACAGGTACATGTACTTTGTTATATCTGAAAGTCAATGTGTTTATTTATTTTATAAGGTACATAAGGAGCATGCAGCGGTGCTATTTATTGTGTGCTGTTAGAGGTGAAGTAAATGTGGTACCATGTGGGAGAAAGGCTGAGTGATTCCATGTTATTTCAGCAAGACATTTGTCAACTTTAGAAATGTCAACCGGTCAATACAGTCGCTTCATCTCTGTCTGTCTCGTTGTCTCACACATACAGGCACACAGAAAGAGAGATGTGAGAGGTGTAGAGCGACAGCAGGCTATATTTGAAAGGGACTGAATGAAAGCAAAATGAGACAGAGGGAGTGGGGGAGGAATGGAAAGAGAAAGGAAAGAAAGGGGAAATAAGAAAATGAGAGCGGCGGTGTTGTGTGGTTATGGAGAAAAGTCAGAGAAAACTATGGAGGGAAGACATAAATGATCCCATTGTTTTCCTCAATCAGAAAGCCAGTTTGGCAAGCCAAATGACTGGAAATGACTCATACTAATACAGTCTATCTCCAAGACCCTGTCAGGGTTTGTTTCCTATTAGTTTGTTGCCGTGCGTCTGCGCTCAGACGTCTGTGGTAGGTCAGTTTCTTGACATCATGTTTTCTCTATGTTCTGCTGGTTTGTGGTATTAAATGTATCCTACGTATGCATATCATTTCTTTAATACTCTTTCAATACATCCTTCTTTCTTTTCTCAGCCCATCGTGCGACCTCATCACCTCTCAGATGACATCAACATGAATCCCAGAAGAGCCGTAAAGGCTGTGGACTCCGTACCTGTCAGGAGCAATGAAGGTGCCGCTGGTGCTTTGAGCTAACATCTAGCAGTTGTTGAGATATTTTACTGGGTAAGGGAAAACTATAACCTGCTGATGGCGCTAGAGGAAAAGTAACAGTCTATAGGATTCATCCTCTGGGGACAATAACAATATTTAATCTCAAGAACCATCGTCCCAACTTGGCTAATAACACATATGCAGTTGCTTTGACTTAGTACTTCTATTTCCTATTACTTAGATGGTCGAGTCTTCAAAGATGTAAAAGTAGAGCAACAAACTTTAAAGCCATAAAATTAATTAGATGCTTGCAACATCTAAAGTGTCTGTATGCTGTGTTAATGTGCCACCTCATGTTTGACAGTGTTTTTGGGTGTGTATGTGTGTTTTTGTTTACTCACGGGGTCAGTGACTTTGTGCTTCCGGTTCTCAACTTTATTGAACGCCTGAATAGCAATGGGACAAGCTAAAGCCTATGATCCAGGACTCACTGTGCCGTGCTGGTCCAGCACACTACAGCTGCACCCCTGTCACACCAATATGGAAATTAGGTGGCATTCACGCACTGTGCAAATACACACACACACACACACACACACACACACACACACACACACACACACACACACACACACACACACACACACACACAGAAACAAAACAAAAGTCATCAGATAAATAGAA
>JAVQJF010066835.1:0-31173 GCA_036023855.1 Gadopsis marmoratus | reverse complement strand
TACCCGGAAGTGCTGACATGTAAACACACATCTTTCTATCAAAATAATGGCTGATATTAACTTATAATTTAACAACAATTGAACAACACTAACAAAACAGTTTCACCTACATATTATTTTAAGTACTTTAGAACAGTTACAATTTCACACCCATTACACGACCGTTTCCGCCTTCACCGTGTTTTGGTGAACAGCTGTTTAAAAGAGACATGAGTCAGCTGTTAGCCCTCAAAAATGTCAGCTCACATAAAAAAAAAAGAAAGATTGATACAGAATGTAGAGTTTTGAACAAAATGCAGACTTCTAAATGTTTATTTACTCATTAAGTTAAAGGTAAAGCCGTGTGCTGAGTTTAAGAATCACAGTTTGAATTGTCATTACCAGACTAACATGACTGATGCATTGTGGGAACGGACATCTGAAGCTTTGCTAGCTATGCTGCAAAATCAACAAGATCTTTTTACCGAGCTGCACACATCATGGGATGGACCAGTCAAAACCAGCTTTGTGATTTCCCACAAAATCGCTAAAAACAGTAAGTGAAACCTTAGACACTCAACCTGACTTCAGTTCAACACAGACCGGATTTCTGTCACTGACCAAGAAAAAAAGAACTGAAAAAAAGCATTTGGACTATGAACTAAATAGTACTTGTTACTTTTTTGTATAAAGTTAATTTAATATTGGTCTTTGAAATACTGAAAAAATATGCTAATTTTCAAATTGAGTTCAGCTTATTGCTCCGGCCCACAACAACAGTCTCAGTTTCTCATGTGGCCCCTTGGGAAATGAATTGCCCACCCCTGCCTTAAGGCATGCTTGAAGTTTAATCAAGTGATTGGTTTCATCTGGTTAACAATGGAAATTTATGCTGTGTAATAATATTGCCTAGAGGAGGCATATATAAGGTGCACCCTTGTTGGGATGGGCCCTAAGAGACACGTTGAAGGCTTAGATGAAGAAGATTGGCGGTAGTTGATGAAAGTTGATGAGAGAAAAACAGTCCAAATGTATATCAGGATTCCCGTGTTTCAAGACAAGTCAGCACCAGCTGAGGGCAGAGTGCTGAATTTTGTCTCTAATAAGTAGAATTCTATCATTAAAGAAGCACATGAAGTCGTTACTACTGAGATCTATAGGAATATACATGGCTCAATAGAGCTGAGACTCTCTGTCAGCCTGGCTACAGTGCTGAACAGAAACCTGGGGTTGATCTTATGTTTCTTTATTAATGATGAGTAGTAGGCTGATCTGGCATTACGGAGGGCCTTCCTATAGTATTTCCCACAGAACAGACAATGGCGGCGCGCGTCAGCGCAGCGACTTCTCAGCTAACGTCGAGCACACAGGACGGGAGTGTATAAAGTAGTTCACGGAACAACACGGGGGACGTGGTCAAGTATAGTTCATCTGACCTGCTTATACTCCAGTACCACGGCTGGCGATTAACCTAGTGCTCGAGGCGGTGTTGGGCAGACTGGGGCTCCTGCGGACGGCGGGCTGGAGAAGAGCTTATCGGCCGAGGGGGAGAAGGAAATGGTGTGCCCGAAGACGGAAGAGAGGCAAGCGAGCTGGCCTGTTAGCCAGACTAAAAGCTAACAACGGACCCGTATTCACAACTCTTTTTGTCCGATGTCCGCTCGCTGGACAACAAAATGGACCTAATAAGACTACATATGAGTACCTACAGGGAGATGAGGAACTGTTGTGTATTTCTACATGGCTAAACAATAACATGCTGGATGCTGCGTACCAAATTGAGGGGTTACTCTTCTACCGAGCTGACCGCAATCAGCTGTCAGGAAAAACCTGTGGTGGTGGAGTATGTGCCTACATCAATAAACTCTGGTGTACCATCTTCTCTCTGGTAAGCAGCTATACCATGGAGCTAACCTCCTTTGTTTTATTATCTTCTGTTTTAGAGGGGCAATAGAGTGCGTGATGTTGCAGGAGGCCAAATCAGGGAAGGTAATTGCGGGCCGGCCTGGGAAAGGTGGCGAGGACTACAAAACACTATGGCAGTGGGGACGGACTACAAAACCCATGTGCAGCTGGGCAGCCAGAACAGCAGATGCTGCCCAGCTGAGCTGAGTTATCTGATTGCCAGATAATGAGAAAAGAGGTTAAAAGGAAGAGCAACAGAGATGCATAATGGAGAAAAAATAGGAGAAATGAAGAGTGCACTAGGAGAGTGATGAGGAGTAACCAAGGAAAAGATTAAAGAAGTAAAAGATGGTCTGAACAGACTGTGGGAAACAGAAAAGAAAAGATAAAAAAACATATGGCACTAAGGCAGTGCTGGTTATATGATTAACTGATGACAAAGAATGAGATAAGGGAAGAGGTACGTGGAGAAGTTGTGTTACAGTTTAATTGGGTTGAAATAAACCAGTTAAGTTAATCGTAAACTCCCTGCATTTGTCTTACTTCATTGCACCCACACTTGCCAGACTCTGTCAGTCAATGATCCTGGCCTCCCGAGACATCACATATGGTGGAGAATGCAGGGAGAGTCAGAGCAATGATGGAGCGAAGACAGGCAAGAGCTGGAGTAACCAAGAAGGGGATCGTGAGTGATGGCAGTGACAGCGGTGGTGATTCGGCCGCACACCTCACCTGGCGGCAGGGGAGGACAAGATAGCAAAACTGGTTAAAGCTCTGATTGACTGCCGCCATCTTGATATAGAGTCCTACCAGGCTCTGATGGTGGAGGAAAGACGGGCCCATGCCTTGGAAATGGAGAAGGTCCAGTCCAATGGCGCAACAGTGGTTGGTGAGATGACAGGCCCAGAGACAGCCATTGACGAAGAGGACAGCCAAGTGGGATGGCTAACCCAAGAAACTGAACAGCTGCACAGGTGCATACAGGAGCATACAGGAGCTGGAGGGATGGAAGTGATGGACTTCAGCCACATCATCGATGAGGCCAGGCTACAGGAGAGCAGGCTGGTGGACAGAGTGGATCAGTTGGAGAGGGAGAAAAAACACTTGTAAGGTTTGTTGGCTGAGGGATGGGCAGAGGAACGTGATGACACAAAGCAGCGAATGTGAAAATGCAGCCACAGAAAGAAGGGTTAACGCCATAGATGAAAAGGCAGCCCGACAATGCAAAGCGGCTCAGGAGGACGATGAGCGCCAGAAAGCAAAAGCTGCTGGAGCACAGAAGGGCAGTGCAGTGGAGCAGACCACCTGAGAGGTTTTCAGCAAGAATGAAGACAACAATCTTGTTCAGGAAATGCTGAAAGCGATATGGCTATGAATCTGGCTCAGGGGGCTGTTGAAGCCAAAGAGTAAGTGGAGGAAGAGGCTGCCCTGCCCCGTCATAGCACGGCAGAGGCTGGTGAGCAGGAACAGGTGGCAGAGGCGAAGGCTGCAGAACAGTTGGAGTGCTGGCCCACAGAGAGGAAGAGAGAGAGAGGTCATCTGGGGCCTGCAGGAGCAGGTTGAGGTTCAGAGGAAAAAGAACCATTGGGAGCTGGCAGAGCTGCAGAACCGTATGGATGAATGAGGACACAAGTTGGAGAAGTACCCGCTGGCTGCCTTCACTCTGCAAAGGGAGTGGGCGCACGAGAGGGAGGATCCCCAGCCACTGACCCGTGCATTCACTCGAGAGCCCCCAGAGAGGTGGGAGAACATATGGACAGGCAACAGACCCAGGCAAGACGGTAGAGATGGGGCTGGAATTGAGACAGCCACAGATGTTATTGCTGTGGGGAGCTGGGGCAGAGGTACAACGCAACCTGGCCAAGGAGGCAGTGGACACAGGAAGAGACGGCTGAGTCCTCGGCTAATCCCCGCTGGGCAGGCAGGCTGAAGCAAGTGACTGGGGATACGTGGGAGGGCATGGCATGCAATCTCGGGAGGAAAAGCCAAGGTAGAGCACAGAGAGGCCACAGCCCATTACTCAATGGCGAAGAGGTTGGGCGACAGGAGAGCTGAGAGCTGCACTGGCGCAGGAACAGAGGAGCATGATGAGAGTCGGGGTAATATGTCCTGTGGCAACTCATCAAGGACCCTTGACGTCAAACGTCAAAAGAGATGTGTGACATTGCGGAAGGATGAATCAGGGAAGGTTGATGGAATCACTCCTTTTACTTTCTTGATTTAGCTACAGCACTTTTCATCTGAAAGTGCTGTACACAATGGTGTGTAGTCCAGTAATAGGAATTCAAGTTCATAAATAAAAAAGGATTCTGTGGAAAGAATACATATTATATATACATATATTATAAATAGAATAAAGAATTACATATCAGTGAGCCCATAATTGTAGATGGTTGATATTGTCACCTGTTTAAACAGCTTTAAATGTTGTGATATTTTGGTTGGTTTCTTGTTTGGTGGTAGTTTTTGTTATTTGTTTGTAAGTGGTTTTTTTAATTGGTAAACCAATGGACCTAATATCATATTGTGATATGTAGTATGTGCAGGGACGGCTGGTATCAATGGGCTAGCAGGGCTCAGCCCTATCCTTTACAATAAATATGATAAAATAAATGTACAAAACCTTAAAACAGATTGTCTTCAATTTTGCTGGGACCTAGAGGAGCAACAGAACCAAATAGTCACAAGAAAAATGCAGGATATATTGAAATAGGCTTATTTTTTACAGCCCAAACACAACGGCATCAGCGTCCAATCAGATTCGTGTTAAGTGAGTGACAGGTGTCGTGGCACGCCCCCATGACTTGCTGAGCATTTGGGCTAAATTCATTCAGCCCAGAGGCTGAACGTTGGACCAATGACAGCCAGTACGGTGCTGCAGTGCTGTGACAGAGTGAACAGACAGGGGGCGCAGGGTCCAAACCATGTTGACAGAACACAAAAAGACTAAATCCTAAATTGAAGCTGTCAGTAAAGCTACTGTATCAATGTTGGGTAAAGTTAACATGAGGGCCACTCCATCGCTAATGCAGAGACACAACGAGCTGGTAAAGACAAACAGGCTTCACTGTCACGGATTGTGGACTGAATGTTGTGGGACACACGAGCTCTGCGGGGGTACGACGAATCTCCGACTTCACTCCAGCGAGGCGAGTTTCAGAACCTCGTTGATCAGTTGTCTTTTTTAGATTTAGCCAGTTAGCTGATCACCTGTCAAACACACAGGTTGCCAAGAACACATCTAAGACGTGTTCAGGACTCACTGACGGTTCTATCGTGCAGCAATTTCTCTGTTACTCCCCGTTAGTGGACAGAACTGTGGTGGGACTCAAAACACTCCGGAGGGAGAAGCTGCAGCCATATGAATTAGAAAACAAACTAAAAACATTTGCAGTGTCTCTGGGCAGTCATTACAGCTGGAACATGTTTTGTAGTGCATCTCTAGCTACATATTTACTACAATACTTTATATTATAACCCATATACCAGCGCCCATACGGTCTATTTTACGATCATAGCTACATGTAGTAGTGGCCTTATAGCTCACTAACGGGGGCCGGTGAGGGAAAAACAACGTCACGTTCATGACTCCGAAGACTGGATCGCTGGATAACATGGACCACTTTAATGCTGTTATTACTGGAACCAACCTTTTTGTCATATTGGTTTATTTTAATTACACTTTGTATGCTGGCAAGGACGTCATGAATCAACCACCTCAGCTCATTGAGAGCTATTAGCTTTCTAATGTCAGGTCAAACCGAAGTGCTAACCGCCTGTCTGTCCCTTCTTAATAGATCCAGAGTCTGCACACATCCAGCAGTCTACGTCAGTGTAGCTGTAATTCTGTCTTGTAGTTCCCTCCAAGCTTAAACTGAACATACTCGTGCTGAAAAGTGCTGTTTTCAGTCTCAGCTAGCTTGATACACTTAACGTTAGCTCTGTAGCGCTCTGCTGTTTTTCCAACAGTGAGTGCAGGTCTGGGTGCTGGGGTACATAATGTTATTATCAGTGGTTTTCTGCTTAAAACAGCCTGTGACTCTTGTTGCCTCTCCCCACCTGCATAAACCGATTCACATATGGCTAATCACTAGCCGCAACTGCGCTGTCAGTGCGACATGAGTCACAGGCCGTTTAAATACAACTCTATGGACAGTAACATTTATGTACCACAGCACACAGACCAACATCCAGGTGCATCCAGGTAGCGGAGACTGAAAATGGAGCACTTTTTAGCAGACCATGGATGATTAAGGAGAAGGGGCAGACAGGCAGTTAGCACTTCGGGTTTAGCTAACAGTAGAAAGCTAATAGCTGTGCAACCGAGCGGTTTGTAAGGCGCCGATACTGGATATTAATACAAAATAGAAACAGAGACTGCTTTGGTCCGAACTCAGAACCCACACTCTTACTCTTCCACTCGCAATGTGACTGACAGCATTTCCTTTGTTCACTTCACAATAAAACCCCCAAATATACAGTATAACCTGTGACCCGGAACTTACGTCGAATCGATCATAAAACAGACCGTATGGGCGCTGGTATATGGGTTATAATATAAAGTATTATAGTAAAAGAAAAAGAACGGTCGCTGGACTATATATTTACTGTACATATAATAAAGTCGGAGAGAGAGAGAGCCCGTGCGGGACGCTGGAAGTCTAAAGGGAACATGGCATCAACGCGGAAGTGATTGTTTCATTGGCTGACACTGCAGCTGGCATTCCATTGGCTGGGAATTTTGATAGTGTTGAAACACAGAGAATCCAAGCACACAGAAAAAATCTGTGCGCACAGAAAAAAAATCCAAGTGCAAGCAAGTGTTATTTTGGTGCCAGAGCACAACATCTGAAGATGAAATTAATAAACTATGCTCTCAAACTGGGAAAGATAGGGATATAACTCCATACATCTGTTGGCTGACAAGACTGATGATGAATCCACACTGACCTGTGCAGGCAGGTAGGATGAGATTTCATCAGTGTGAAGTAAAAAGACATAGGCTGCTTCTGAGATGCTACCAGTCATTCAGGCAGCAAACTGAATGCTGTTAAACACCCACATGCATACAAGCTGTTGTTGGAATAATGCACTGTAACGGGCTGTCAGGCAGGCAAACAAGCACAGTGGATCGAAGGCCAATCAGATTGCTGCAAGTTAGAATGCTATACTTGTATAAGCATGGCTGTATTTTAATTAGCAAAGACTAAGACTGAAATATCAGCAATCAGTGGAACAAATGCTGGTTTTCTCTACTGTTTGTGGAGGACCGAGGGGTGGGGACGGTCTCCCACATACCCGTGTGAAGGGGACAGGGGATAGAGGGACTACACCAAAGGAGGAACTACACGATCAAAGGAGGACCAAGTCCACAGAGGTCAAAGGAGAGGCTTTGATCAGCGAAAGATAAAAGGAGGCCCAGGGAATATAAGAGAGCGAGAGAGAGACTAGAGGACGATAGGAAAAAGCTCTATATGTTGCCTGGAATAAAGGACATAATCTGTTGATATCAGCTTGTATGGTGTGCTACTTTCTGAGATTAGTGACCAGGCATCACATGTTGTTTAGTGTGTACTTAACCAGATTGAGCCGTCTGAAGCACTAGGGGGCACTGCTTTTTTCATGATCAGACCTTTTCAGATGGCTTCCTTCCAGGACATTAGTGACAGAACAATAACTCTTGGCATGTGGCCTGTTCATGGTTTAAAGGTAATCATATTTTTAGCCTTGGTAGTAGCATCGCTCTATGGATGGCAATGTCAATACACTTTGGTCTAGATGAAAATATCTCCGTATTGGATGGATTGCCATGACATTTGGTACAAACATTCATGTCTTATTTGGGATGAATTGCAGTAACATTGGTGATCACCTGAAATTTCATCTAGCTTCATCATCAGGTCAAATTTTTGATTTATGAAGGCCTCAGCTGTTCTTTGTGCTTAATGTTAAGTGGCAAATGTTAGCATGCTAACATGCTTAATTAAGATGGTGAACATAGTCATTATCTGCTAAACATCAGCATGTTGGCATTGTTATTGTGAGCATGTTGGCATGCTGACTATTAGCATTTAGGTACAGCTTAACAGAGCTGCTAGTGTGAATGTAGACTGTTTTGATGTAGTTTAATTTCAGAGTCTACTAACAGAATGATGTAATTGCATATCCCAAACAAAGTCTGACAACTTTGTAATATATATGTTTTTAAACCAATAGGTTGAAATGACCGTTAAATGTAGCGTTGCTTAACTTTCTTAGAATAACTGGATATTTCCATGGAATACAAGGTTTGCTGATTATATAAACTGTGTATACAATACATCTAATGCTATTCCATTGTATACTGCATTTGCTTAAATTATCAGACAACCTTTAGATGTTTTCAATGAAAATGCAGCAACTAATCAAGTGAATCCTGGGTAATAATGACTCAATAAAGTGGACACTGACCATCTCACTCACCTCACCATCACTTGGGGAAATGTAGCTTCTGTCCAAAGGTTGGGTCCAGATTGAAGCCTATAGGAAATACTACATTTTCCACTGTTTAAATTCAAGTCAGCGATCAATCCTTCACCCAAAAAACTATTGAACTCAAAACACACAACTTTGAACTACTTATACAAATACTGAACTACATATTATTAGACTTTTGTTGGACCATTAGTTTATTTATTTAATTAATTTGTTGAAATAAGTGTTTGTTTTAAGTAAAATGTTGTGGGCTTTAGACAAAGCTCTTCTTCATAAAAATTGTCTTTTTCTTCACATTGAGAAAAATCATTAAAATGTAGTAAAATGGACAGTGGTAGAGGTTCATAATGAAACTGTCATAGCTGAAAAAAAACATTTCATGTTACAAACTACGAAATGCAAAAGAAGCTTCTATCTCTTCTGTCATTCAGTATTCAGCAGGTCTTTTTAATGCTCTATTGAATCACATGTTACATGCTGCTATAGAAAGCATTCAAAACACTGTCTTTTCTGTTCTTTCCTTGCTCAACCAAGTTTTCTGGATCCGTTGTTGCAACACAAAGCCTTTAAAAGTCTCTCTCCCTCTGCATTTCTTTGTCTGGCTCTCTGATAGTGAGCATTTATTCCCCTGTTTGCTGCAACTACATGAATGTACAGCCTGAAGCAGTTGCCGCAATGCAAATTTGATTAAGAGCACTCTACTATCGATTACAAGGATCAGTGCACTAATCCACATGTCTTGAGGATTGAAGGGATGTGCAAAGCAATTCCCAATTAGTGTACTGATCCTGAGGACTTCTGACCTCCTGTGAGTGCAGAAATAATAGTATGTGTTCATTCATAACATGAAGTACTGGAGAGTCCCTCAGAACCATGCTTGAAGGGGATAGAGTTTCCTGAGTTCAATCAGGATGTGGTGGATGAGGGAAGATATTACCCAGCTCATTTTGGAGATGATCCTGAACAAACCTGATTATTGTGGCTCTTGTCCAACAGGGATTTAGGGAACACTCAGGACCAAAATGGTGAGGAGACACAAGCTGGGTCTGGTAATGAGTCTTCTTGACCTCTCAGTAATCTTATGAATATTCACGCTTCATGAGTGGGCCTACAAGTTGATGTGGGCTTTAATCACTTCCACTCTCATGACCCTTGTAATGCACCCTGACGCGTCTACTAACAGATCTACTAATCTTCCAACTGTACGGGCAAAATTTCATATTACCAGATATGTTATAAGTATGTGATTGTATCTACCCTTTGGGGTCAGATTCCTCATTATGCTCTCTGTCCTTTCAGCTGAAATAGATTGACTCTGTATTCTCTTCGGAGCGCTTGTTGGATCATCATTTTATTTGCTCACTTCATCGCAAGGAAATACACAATTTCCACAACACCCACGAATGATAATTCCTCTCCACTCTGATTCTTATAAATTCCCAGGTGGTTGGTGTGTGCAATACAAGTGTACTGTGAATGACCTTCAAGAGAAATCAATCAAGTCAACTGCTGGACAGAATATGACACCCCCCATGTAGACTAAAACTTAAAACCCTGGTTCTTGGCATTAAGTATATTTACTTTTATTAATTGTTTAACTGAAATTAATGCCAAGATGTTCTAATATGAAATAATATAAATACATAAGTACTATTTGTAATTCAAAATAAAATACAGCAGATATTGTCTTTCAACTCATATCTGACAAACTTCATTATTTATTAAACTTGTGAAGGTCAACCTAGCTGACATCTGCAGAATAAAGAAACTGTGAGCTGATTAAGCAGCTGCAGTATAAGGGGTATTTCTCATTACTACAGCTGTAAATTACATTGTCATGTGCATGACTCAACATTTTAATAAGGTCTGGGTTGAAAAGTCTTCACAAACAAATATACATCAACCCAAATACGTTGTCAGTGGAAGATGAATACTGTATTTCCTCAGCGGCCGGGGGCCTTTTTATTTACCTGAACTGCAGAAGGTACCAGGCCTTTATCTGAGGCAAGCTTATATTACCGCATGGTTGGCCCACCATTTTAGCTTTCACCTACTTACACTGACCATCTGGTTGCTACACTGACCACATAGTTGCTCCACCATTTTAGCTCTCACACACACACACACACACACACACACACTTGTATATAACATCCCACTTCCCCACTAGCTAGATTTCCTGTTTATATTTCATTGTGTTAATTCAAGTATCCTTGGTTATTTGTTTATTACTCCTGATGTATAATAAACTTGTATATATTGTAACAAGAAGTGTTTCTGAATTTATTTGCTTGGATGTTGTGTAGAGACCAGCCTCTGTCACGTCAAGAACCCCTAACTTTCTTTAGAGTACAGGTATTTTGTGGTGTTTTAAACCTAAAGGTAATTGCATTACTGTTGGTTTTCTGCACGCATAATCTAATGAGTGTCCCTGTTTTGAGTATTTTAGTCCTGGATTAGAATCTCCAATTCAGGGTAAGCCATTAACGAGACTTTTGATCAATTAATCCGCTATCAGTTTCCCTTTGTAGAAAGGGGCGGCGCCCAGAGGGTCTTTAACATTTGTCAATGCTAGTATTTTTAATATCAACGTTTGACAACTCCTGATAGCCTTAAATTGATCGAACCTGTTACCCCTACAATACTATGCCAGCCACTTGGTTATGGGGTTCCATGTATGCCCTCCCTGCTAGCATCTTACACCCCGCCGTTATGTGCTGCATTGTCTCAGGGGCATCTTTGCACAGTTTGCACCTGGGGTCCTGCCTGGTGTGGTAGATCCCGGCCTCTATTGATCTTGTGCTCAGAGCCTGTTCCTGTGCTGCCATGATTAGTGCCTCTGTGCTGTCTTTCAGTCCAGCTTTTTCCAGCCACTGGTAGGATTTCTCAATATCAGCCACTTCATCTATCTGCCAGTGGTACATGGCGTGCAGGGGTTTGTCCTTCCATGATGATTCCACCTTCGCTTCTTCCTCAGTGGGCTTCTGCTGCCTGAGGTATTCACTAAGCAGCTTATCACTTGGTGCCATCGTCCTGATGTACTCATGAATCTTTGTTGATTCATCTTGGATAGTGGATCCGACACTCACTAGTCCTCGGCCTCCTTCCTTACGCTTAGTGTACAGCCTCAGGGTGCTGGAATTGGGGTGGAATCCTCCATGCATCGTGAGGAGCTTCCTGGTCTTTATATCGGTGGCCTCTATCTCCTCCTTTGGCCAACTTATTATGCCAACAGGGTATCCGATGACGGGCAGGGCGTAGGTGTTGATAGCTCGGCCCTTGTTCTTCTCATTCAGCTGACTTCTTAGGACTTGCCTTACTCTCTGGAGGTATTTGGCTGTGGCTGCCTTTCTTGCGGCCTCTTCATTGTTACCATTTGCTTGCAGGATTCCAAGATACTTGTAGCTGTCCTCGACATCTGCTATGTCACCTTCCGGTAGTCTAATCCCTTCAGTTCTGACTACCTTTCCTCTCACCAGATCCTGGTGGTGTGGATCAGTGAGTCGATGTCTTGCTCACTCCTGGCATACAGCTTGATATCATTCATGTAGAGGAGGTGGCTGATGGTTGCTAATTCCATAGCCGGTATCCGTAGCAAGTCTTGGTGATGATCTGGCTGAGAGGGTTCAGACCTATGCAGAACAGCAGAGGGGACAGAGCAGCTCCTTGGTGTATGCCACACTTGATGGTGACCTGCGCAAGTTTGGTTTGAAGTTGGCCTCAAGGTTTGAGGTCAATGACCTCAGGCCACCCTCATGAAGTCTGTTTCTAATTGTTTGGTTAGAGACATTCACACCAGTGGCCTGCTGGAGGTCATTTTGTAGGGCTCTGGCAGTGCTCATCCTGTTCCTCCTTGCAGAAAGGAGCAGATACCGGTCCTGCTGCTGGGTTAAGGACCGCCTACGGCCCTATCCAGCTCTCCTAGTGTAATTACCTGTCTCCTGGAATCTCCTCCATGCTCTTGAGACTGTGCTGGGAGACACAACAAACCTTCTGTCAATGGCACGTATTGATGTGCCATCCTGGAGGAGTTGGACTGCCTGTGCAACCTCTGTAGGGTCCAGGTATCACCTCATGCTACCAGTAGTGACACTGACCCTAGCCAATTCTTTTGAGCTCTGTGTGTGTGTGTGTGTGTGTGTGTGTGTGTGTGTGTGTGTCTATATATATATATATATATTGGGCCAGTCCTCTTAATAATTTAATTCAGGTGTTTCATTCAGTCCCATTGCCATAGGTGCATAAAATCAAGCACCTAGCCATGCCTTAACAAACATTTGTTAAAAAATGGGTCATT
This sequence comes from Gadopsis marmoratus, assembly GCA_036023855.1. NCBI lineage: Eukaryota > Metazoa > Chordata > Actinopteri > Centrarchiformes > Percichthyidae > Gadopsis > Gadopsis marmoratus. Next base: position 18,518 of record JAVQJF010066835.1, on the reverse strand, counting down.
CTAAAGAGCTCACTTAATTCGAACGTGGTATTGTAATAGGATGCCACTGTTGCAACAAGTCAGTTCGTGAAATTTCTTCTCTCCTAGATATTCCACAATCAAATTTAAGTGGTATTATTGCAAAGTGGAAACGTTTAGGAACTACAGCAACTGGGCCACGAAGTGGCAGACCACGTAAAGTTACAGAGCGGGGTCGCCGAGTGCTGAGGCGCATAGTGCGTAGAAGTCGCCAAAGCTCTGCTGACTCAATAACTGCAGAGTTCCAAACCAGCTCTGGCATTAATGTTGGCACCAAAACTGTGTGCTGGGAGCTTCATGGCATGGGTTTCCATGGCCGAGCAGCTGCATGCAAGCCTTACTTCACCAAGCACAATGCCAAGCGTCTGATGGAGTGGTGTAAAGCACGCCGCCACTGGACTCTGGAGCAGTGGAAACGTGTTCCGTGGAGTGACAAATCACGCTTCTCTATCTGGCAGTCTGATGGGCGAGTCTGGGTTTGACAAATGCCAGGAGAACGTTACCTGCCTGACTGCATTATGCCAACTGTAAAGTTCGGTGGAGGAGGGATAATACTATGGGGTTGTTTTTCTGGGGTTAGATCCAGTGAAGGGAAATCTTAAAGCTTCATCTTACCAAGTCATTTTGGAAAATTCTATGCTTCCAACTTTGTGAGGCCCTTTTCTGTTCCAGCATGACTGTGCCCCAGTGCACAAAACAAGGTCCATAAAGGCATGGCTGGATGAGTTTGGTGTGGAAGAACATGACTGGCCCGCACAGAGCTCTGACCTCAACCCCATTGAAGACCTTTGGGATGAACTAGAACGGAGATTGCGAGCCCTCTCATCCAACATCAGTGTCGTGACCTCACAAATGCTCTTCTGGATGAATGGACAGAAATTCCCACAGACATGCTCCAAAATCTTGTAGAAAGCCTTCCCTGAAGGGTGGAAGCTGTTATAGCTGCAAAGGGGGGACCAACTTCATATTAATACCTATGAATTTGAAATGGGATGTCATTAAAGTTCCTATAGGTGTAACGTGTAGGTGGCCCAATACTTTTGTGTGTGTGTGTGTGTGTGTGTGTGCATACACAAAAAAAAGTAAGAGACCACTGCAAAATTACCAGTTCTCTGGTTTTACTATTTATAGGTATGTGTTTGAGTAAAATGAACTTTGGAGAATTTGTCCAATCAGCAGAGTTGTGAGTGTAACATGACTGTTCTCTGTGGAAATTATAGTGAATTTGTTGTGTGAGCAGTTGTAGTAGGCTACAGGTAAATTCGCCCTGTTTATTTATACATTATTTTTTAAGCCTAACTTTTGTATGATAATTTACGGCATTTCAAGTCATCATTAAAATTACGATATATTCTTTTCTAAGAAAATTATGATGGAAAAACTCAAGCTCATATTTGATTAAATAACTATCTTTTTTTTTTTTTTTTTTACCTCTGTAGGAAGTAACGGTCCCCAGAAGTTCTGCATAGACAAGGTGGGGAAAGAGACTTGGCTTCCAAGAAGCCACACATGGTAAGCTGTTGCCATATCTGTTACAATGGTAAACATTGTGTAGCAAAACAATCTAAGCTCTGAGCTTTCCCGAGTGATGATCTTCAAGAGGTAGACGTGGAAAATGCGACTGAAAGCTCCCAGAAGATAGCAAGTTGGTTACACATTGTAAAGACCCAGGTGTGTTGTTGGACCCAAAATCAGGTAACACACAGGAGCTGAGGGCAGTCAATATTTTACTTGGCTGATAGTTAACGATCCACACAAGGTAGAAAGCAGGGCAATCGTACATCCAAACAGTCCAAATCTTCAACACCAAAAAGGCGAACCAAACCATCAGGAAGCAGTCAACAGGCAATGTCCAACAAATAGGCAAGTTGTCGCACACGAGAGGCAGATACAGATAACGCTTGTAGGTTTAGACATCAAAGTACTAAGACAAACTGGCACAGAACAAAGTGAGTGATCAGTCTTAAATACAAGGAGTGTGAACATAATGAGGCACAGTGAACTAATCAGTCTGACGGTGAAGACAACACACAGACCAGAAGTAAAGTAACAAAACAAAACACAGGAACTCGACAAAATAAAACAGACAGTCCACCAGACAGCCGTGACATACTGTTCCTAAAGGTCGAGGATTTCAGTGCCTCAACAGTAAACAGTTGTTTACCTTTTTTTTTTTCCATTTCCAATATCCAAATACGTTCATCTGACTGGTGTGAGAGTTTTTGTAGAATTGTGTATATATTTCAGGGCAAACTTTTACTAATCATTACACTGCCATCAGCAGTAACTTAATACAGCTCTGATCCAGCTGTAGGAGTGAACAGTAAACACAGAGGCTGATGTGAATGACATAAATTGCAAACCGTAACACTGGATTATAATGCTGCACCGTTTCCTGTGAATCTCTCGTGTGTGGCTAGGTCATTTCAATCCAGCGCTAGAATGGCAGACACCACCGCTAACAATAACACTGTATATAGAGAGGTAATGACAGGATGTAAATGCATTGACAGGCCAGTGTAGGAGTTAAATGGCTACCATAAATAGCATCAAAAACTGGTGCAATTTCAGGAAAATCTTGAGGATTATAAATATAAATCCAGGATGATTAACAGAGTAAAGATTAAAATACATTCAGAAATACTTGTGTGGAGTCTGATCACAATGTTTCATAAGTATTAAGCATGAGGGCTCATGACTCCTAGACTAGGAAGTTTCTGGGAGCAGGTCATTTAGTGTGTAGGATTGTGATGTCCAGGGTTTAGACGGATCCAAACTGCTTTGTGTCAGTCATTTGAAAGGTGGACAACATTGACATGAACGACTATTCTGAGCAACACGATGTTCCCAACACTGCTGTTCTGTCATAGTCAACACTATTGCCAGTATATTCAGGCTGTTTTTAACTAGCAGCAGAAACAGGAGATGTGAGATAGCATGCTCACCCAACTGACAGACTTGTTGTTATTCCAGTCTGTGAATCCACAAAAGGGAATTACTAATAGTGACCTGCATATCTCCTCCTCCCAGTTTCAATCGTCTGGATCTGCCACCCTACAGAAGCCTGGAGCAGCTCCGCGAGAAGCTCATGTTCGCCATCGAGGAAACGGAGGGATTTGGACAGGAGTGACCCAGGAATCAAACAAGTCAGACGGCTAAAGGACAACTGTTGATTCAATGGGATAATTTCTTTGTTATTAATATAATTATTTTATTTGTTAATCACAGGGCTGAGAAATCACCTGTTATCGAATAGAACCTCACCTGGGGGAGGATCAGGTTTGTGAAAGTTGGAGCTAGGAGACGGAGACACAAGAACATAGAGGAAGAGCGTGTGTGCTTACTTGTGTTTATGTGTGCCATTGTGTATATGACATATATAAATTGTGTGTATGTCTATGTGTGTTGGACAGGATGGCACATACAGAGAATTATATTTGACTAGAGTCTCACCCCCAGTCACACATACAACTCTACCCACTGCTTAGAAACGCACCAAAACTCGACAACAGGATAGTTTTAATATCATCACGACAACAGCACAGCAACCTGCAAAGGCAGTATAACATATCTACAAGAGAGAAATACATTTTTTAACATTTTAAATTAATGGGGGGGGGAGAGAGAGGCAGTGTGTGAGTGCATGTGTGTGTGTCTGTATAGGAGAGACAGAGACCTGTTGTCATGAACTAGCGTGCCTCTGTTAGAGGCTAGAGAGAAGAAATGTGATTTTATTTTTATTTTTCCATTACTTGTGAGATTTAGCATTTTTCTTCTGTACATAACTAAAATAAATGAGATTTCAATCTTGAGCTGTGCTGGTCTTTTTTTTTTTTTTTTTGAAGAGACAGTTTGACGTGACATGAATGCAGGTTTTATATAAACCAGAATAAGGTCAGCAATTTGAACACTTATCGTGAGCTTGATGGATCCCATTGCTCCTGTCTGACTACTTGTTTGTGGCGTTGAAATTGAACATCTAATAGTCTTTCCACAGAATAATTTTTTATCCAACCATTATTTAATATCTTTTGAATTCCTATTACTGGACTACATGCCACATTCCTACACTAGCTGTCTGTCTGAAAGTCCTGTAACTAAATTCAAGGATGTGATTCCATCTGCATTTAATTCAATGCCATATTTCAACATTCACAGTACTCCTGTGCTTACTTTAGTCCCTCCCAAATTGATTATCTTGTTGATAGTGCTGCAGGCTCACTGCGAATGACACTCGACTTTATTGCCCCTTTAAAAAAAGATAATAAAACAAAGGAGGTTAGCTCTATTGTATAACTCCCAAACGTGCAAATTAAAGCAAACATCATGTAAACTTGACAGGAAATGGTGTTCCACCAATCTCAAAGAATGTTCAGTCTGGCAAGATAGCCTTAAAATTTATAGGAAGCTCTCTGTAATGCCAGAGCAGCATACTACTTATCACTAATAGAGGAAAAAAAGAACAACCCCAGGTTTCTGATTAGAACTGTAGCCAGGCTGACAGACGCAGCTCCATTGAGCCATGTATTCCTATAGATCTCAGTTGTAACGAGATTTGGTAGGGGCCCAGGAGTCCGACATTGAATTTGCATATGTACACACCGACTCAGATAACTTTGAGATAACTTTGTTATGATATGGCACTATATAAATAAAAATAAGTAAATAAAATAAATACTGTATATTTTATACAAATACAATGTCTGCTTTTAGAATGTCACGTGAGTAAATGTACGCACACACACACATATATATATATATTGTGATATTTCTATTTTTGGAATGCCGTTTTAATCTTCGAGTATTCAGTCAACTAGCAAATGGACCAATGATAATCATCAAACATCTTGGTGGTATTCTATTCTATTCTAATGCTTCCATCGCTTAAAACAATACAATTCCTACTGCAACGGAAACTACTACTATTCTACAATTCGTTTTATATATTAATTATTAATACCGTATTAATAGTAATTTTTCCATAAATCGCATAAAGCTCTCTCGGTCCTGGGTACACGTTTCGTTCATGTGTAAACATGAATGACAATAAAAACTATCTAATCTAATCTAATAATCTAATAAATTAAGGACCTTTATTGTGAAAGTAAAATTGTCCTTGGTTTACCCGGAAGTAACCTCTTCGTTTCCTTGAGATGCTTTCAGCAGTTTTGTTGGCCGAACCTAATCAAAATGTTGTTCATGTTACATAGTGACTATTGAAAATATATTTACCGTTACCTTAAATCATATTAGTAATGCCCATCAGCCTCCCTGTCCGGTTTAACATGGTGAACGCGGATGAAATCGCCAAGTTGTGTTACGAACGTTTCAACCATCTTCCCCGGAGAGGGAAGCCTGAGCCTGGCAGAGAGTGGACCCTGCTGGCCGCTGTGGTCAAAATTACGCGGTGTGCTAACTATGATACAGGTTGGTACAACATATTTCCTGCTGTCTTTATGTCAACTATGACCTATCACTGGGCAGAAACCAGCTTTTATTTCAAAAATTTATTAATTTTGACACCGTCTTTTGTCCATACAGTAACGTTAACTTTTAGCTAACGTTTATGTATACTAGTAAAATCGGCCTGCAACGTTTAAGATACACTTCATTTCAGTAAATGTGCCTAAATCAACTGCATTGTCGGTTCAAGAGAGAACAGAACACAATTCAGTTCAAATTACTGCACAGGACAAACTTTGAATGTCAATAAAAACAAATCTGGGGAAAATGCATTTCCTACCTGTATGTACACTAGTAGCAACTAGACACTGCAAAATAATTTCGAACACAAAAACCATAAAGTAGGATCTGTAAATGTGTAGAAAAAGAAGACAAATGAAATATGAATACGTAATATGTGATTAAATGACATTCTAATATTTTTTTTGTTCTTTTACAGTTGAAAAGGAGGTTGTTTCCCTGGGAACTGGGACCAAATGTATTGGGGAGACAGTTATGAGTCCCAATGGTGTGTGTGGCCTTAATCTTGTTGCCATCATTTGTGGGGGGTTTTGTCTTTGGTCTTGTGACGTCTTGGGAGGCAGGGCTGTTACGGACTGAGTCCGGCAGGTGTGTGTATAGCCAAGCCTGGCGTATTCAACTTAAATGTAGGTGTATTTTAACCCCTTCCTTTATTAAACAGATAACTCAAAATAACAATTCCTACAGCTTCTTCCCAGTCTGTCTAGCAACTCTTCCCAGCTCTCGGTTCTTTACAATCCTCCTCGCTTTTCTCTTTCTGTGGACTGACTTTCCCCTACAGTCATCCCCACATTTCTCCCTCTCTTTTCTTCTCTTCTTATCTGTCTCATTCATCCTCTGGCAAACAGGTAATGTGGTGCAGCTGGGCAGCACCTACTCCTCTGGCTGCCCAGCTGCATGTGGGTTTTGTAGTTTTCTCCCAATGCCATGCTGGTTTGTAGTCTCTCGTCTTCATCCGGCCGGCACATACTCCCTCGTCACAGTCTGTATGTGCTCAATACTCGTGTTCCTATACAGAGAGTGTACTTTGGCAGCCCTACCAAATAGATTTGCCACACCACACAAAATATTGTACAGATCAAAGTGAAGATTGATTTTAAACTTGCAGAAATGGTGCAAATGTGTGTCTTATTGGAAAAATGTCTTCCCTAGATGGAAGTCTAGTATGAGTTTAGGATTTTAGATCACAGCAAATACATTCTCAATCTGTGGGGAACACTGGCATCCATGACAGCCTGTAAAACTCCAGTGTAAAAATCAATAATTAACATAATGTTTGTCTTCATTTCTGAAAAACAACCTTTATATGTGTATGTTTTTCTTAATTCTCTCATCCATTTAGGGGATGTACTTAATGACAGCCACGCAGAAGTCATTGCCAGAAGGGGATGTATCAGGTATTCATTTGTGTTCAACATTGTGTGTGTCCCTAGTAGTTTGTTGGCTCTGGTGCTCCATGCTGATGCTTGAGGGTTCAGCATGAGTATTATGCCGTTAACATTGTGTGTGTGTGTGTGTGTGTGTGTGTGTGTGTGTGTGTGTGTTTGTGTTTGTGTGTGTTTGTGTGTTTGTGTGTTTGTTTGTGTTTGTAGGTACCTGATCCAGGAGCTGCACAGGGCCGTGAGTGGTGGGGACAGCTCTGTGTTTTGTCAGGCAGATGAGCAGGGGAAGTGGAGGCTTCAGCCAGGAGTTTCCTTCCTCTTTTTTACCAGTCACACTCCCTGTAAGTCCAGTATGCTCCCAGTGTACCTAACTACTACTATTGCCCGCCACTGTCTCATGGTGCTTGCTCATGGTGGGAATTGTTTCTGTAAATAAAGAGTCGGTCTAGACCTGCTGTATATGAAAGAGTGCCCTGAGATAACTTTGTTATGATATGGCGCTATATAAATTAATCTGAATAGAATTGAATTGGATGATTATACCTGTATTTTAACTGCAACTTATGTGAGATGATGCACAGGTTTTAAATCAAGCTATATATTTTGTCTTGTATTTATGTGTTGCAATTTAAATCTGTTTAAGGCAATCATCTCTATGTAGTGCATGATACTTTTACAGTTTTACAGTTTCGGTTTATTCTTTCAAAGCATAGAGTTTGAGTCTTCCATGTTGCTCTAAATGCCATTTTGGGCATTTGTCTTCACAAAGCTGTAGCTGAACTCTGAACCATGCCAGTGGTTTGTCCAGGAAGCCCAAATCAGTCTGGAACGTCTTGTGTATTACCAGGTGGTGATGCCTCCATCATCCCCATGACTGACAGCCAGTCTCAACCCTGCCCTCCTGTCACATCTGTAAAAGGCCACGTAGGGACTGATAGAGGAGGAGATCTGAAAAGGAAAGCTGGAGAACCAAGTGAAGGTAAAAACACTAAACAGCCCCGTATGGAGGGACAGGAGACAGCCGAAACGAAGCTGGAGGACAGAGGAGACACAAAACAATCCTTCCTTTCAAGTTCATCCAAGGGTGAAGCTCCATTGGAGAGTCACTCCACACAGCTGGAGATAAAAAGCAGATGCCTCCCCCTGCATCCGCAGGTCCCAGACATTCACAGAACAGGGGCCAAGTGTGTCCCAAGTGGCCCAGCTGACCCTCTGTACCCTGGGGTGGGGTACCACAGCATAGGGGTGCTCCGGGTGAAGCCCGGACGAGGAGAGCCGACTCTGTCCCTCTCTTGCAGTGATAAGATGGCCCGCTGGGCGGTGCAAGGCTTCCAGGGTGCCCTGCTGTCCCATTACCTACAGGAGGCGCTCTACTTTAGCACCGTGGTGGTGGGGAAGTGTCCATACAACCGAGACGTTATGCAAAGAGCTTTGGCCACAAGGTGAGGAGGAATGGTCTTTGAGTTTTGCACTATTGGTCGGATAAATCAAGCACTTTGGGGAAGGTGGAAGCCAGCATGGCAGCTGCGTTGCCATCGGGTGTGTGGGGGTGGGGTGTGTGTGTGTACCTGATCCAGGGGTGAATTAGAGTTACTGTTTGAGCGTTTGGGAACCGTTGCAACGGTTGAAAGGAGCTATATAAGTAAAGTCCAATCCAATATGCAACCAACGGCTGAAATGCTAACAGAATGCCTGTAGCGAGCTAAAAACATTAGCTTTCAGCATGTCAAAGGATTATTTTAGCACCCTATGTATACCAGAGAGGACAAACTCAATATTGTGGGTCTGTCTCAGTGCCCTTCTTCTCCTTACCTTGCTTTTCTTGGAGAAATTATCCCACTGAATGGCCAGAAGTGAAATACTTTATCGTCACTATTTGATCAAATCACCAGGTAATCTATCAAAGATCCAAAGCAGGCCTTGCATAGATTAGTTATCTTCAACCTCTACAGTTTGTCTTGCCAAATTAGCAACTGTAATTTATTTAATAAGAATCAAAGCGCATAGCCTCAGCTATTGTGTCAGGTTCCCCCAGTGTTCCATTCTTCCTGCTGATGCCTCACATCTGGATCCACTATTTTCTTCTTAAAGTCTCAGTTTTTGGGTTTGGCAGCTTGTTAAAAATTAGTTCTGGGTTCTGTACCTTGTAGTAGTAGTGCATCCCACCACACAGTAGCTTTTAGGCATGTTTCTGTTGTTTGCTAGCAGACCGAAGTGACAAGGAGGCACCTTCACACAATACAAAGTCAATTGAGAGCGATTAATTTGTATGTTGCACATACTCATTTGACCCATTATTCATATAAAAATATCTATTAGCAGCTTTGAATAAAAACCTCGCTAGGGCCAGCACTTTGTAATTCTTCTAGTTGTATTTCTTAGAATTAAGTTAAGTGAGATAATGTTTCTGCTCTTTTCCCTTTCTTCTGAAGGACTCTACAAAAAACATTCAATATTACAACATCATAAAATGCTGAGTGACCTTAGTAAAGAATGAGGCAAGTATATTAGTTTTCTGATGATGGTGTCTTTTTGTCCAGGTTCTCCCATATATCGAACCTCCCTGCTGGTTTCTCTGTGTGTCCACCTGTGCTGCTCCAGTCCAGTCTGGAGTTCCCCTTCAGCCGGGCCCAGACCGAGCTCCAACGCCATACTAGAAAGGGATGCATCTCCCCCTGTGGGGCAGGTAGGGTTGTCACACAAACATGACATAAGCCATCTCTATTGGGTTATGGTCTGGGCTCTGACTGGGCCACTCCAAAGGGTGGATATTTTTTTTAAGCCATTTTGTCAATGTTTAGGGTCATTGTCCTGCTGCATCACCCAACTTCTACTGAGCTTCAGCAGGTGTCACTCCGACATTATCCTGTAGGATATCTTGATAAACTTGGGAATTCATTTTTCCTTTCTGATGGCAAGCTGTCCAGGCCCCTAGGCAGCAAAGCAGCCTGTTCAGTGTTTTGCTTATGGTAAACTCATGAACAGAGATGTTAACTAGTTCCAATGATTCCTTCAAGCCTTTAGCTGTTAGTCTAGGGTTCTTTTTTTACCTCATTGAGCATTTTGCGTTGTGCCTTTGGTGTCATCTTTGCTGTGTGCCCGCTTCTAGGGAGAGTAGCCACAGTACTAAATCGTATCCATTTGTAGACAAATTGTCTGTGGACTGATGAATATCTAAACTCTTGGAGATTACTTTGTAAGCCTTTCCAGCTTTATGCAAATCAACAATTCTTGATCGTAGATCTTCTGAGATCTTGTTTTTTTGCTAGGCAATGTTCACATCAGCAGATGCTTCTTGTGAACAGCATGTTTGGAGGTGAGGTTTTAGTTACTTTGACTTAAAAGTCAAAAAGCACCCAGTTTGTTTCACTGATTGGACTCCAGGATTGCTACCTCCTGACTCCAATTAGCTTCTGTTCACACACTTTTTCCAACCTACACTGTGTGAATGTTGAATAATGTATTCAATACGGACAAGTACAATACAATAATTTGTGGTATTAGTTAAAACAGATTGGGTTTGTTCATTATTGTAACTCAGATGATCATACCATATTTTAAGACAAATTTATACATAAATGGAGGTAATTCCAAAGGGTTCACTTACTACACCGATCAGCCATAACATTAAGACAGCATAACAATATGACCGGTCTACGGCTACGCAGTCCCATATACTGTATAACAAACTGTGATGCACTGTGTTCTGACACCTTTCTATCAGAACCAGCGTTCACTTTTTCAGCAGTTTGAGCTATAGTAGCTCTTCTCTTCTGTCTTCGCTCCCCAAGTGCATCAGTGAGCCTTGGCCGCCCATGACCCTGTTGCCAGTTTTCCGTCCTTGGACCACTTTTGGTAGGTACTGACCACTGCAAACTGGGAACACCCCACAAGAGCTGCAGTTTTGGAGATGCACTGACCCAGTCGTCTAGCCACCACAATTTGGCACTTGTCAAAGTCGCTCACATCTTTAGGCTTGCCCGTTTTTCCTGCTTCAACACATCAACTTGGAGGACAAAATGTTCACTTGCTGCCTAATATATCCCCCTCACCGACAGGTGCCATAGTAATGAGATAATCAATGTTCTTCATTTCACCTGTCATTTTTCATAAAGTTATGGCTGATCAGTGTATACAGTGGCAAGAATAAGTAACAATTTAGATGCGATGATGAAGGCTTCCAGAGTGTGGACATTTTTGGTTTAGGAAGGTAGAGATAATCAAAACCAGCATGGCCTGCATTCTCACCATGTTTTACAGATGTCAGTTTCCAGAGTCGGGTAAAAACGCTTTTAAATACGCTCCCTCTTTCTCCTGGTACAATATGAAGGAGAACTTAAGTACATTTTTGGCAGGACCGCCGCAAAGCGGAGCCATCCATATAAAGACAAAAGTCTGTGACTTACTGAGTGAGTGAAGTCACACCATTGGCTCTTGTTCTGTCAAAATGAAGAGGCACGAACGTTAGTTACGTACCGTAACTCCAGATTCCATGAGTATAGCATCTAAGGCCATCATGAGTGGGTTCATACCTCGCTCATGCTGCACTGCAGACTTTTAGCCTACGTTCACTTACTACGTGGGCTCCCACATCTGTGCCATCTGTGACCAATGTGTCACAGATGGCACAGAGACACTACAATACCTGATATTCACTATGAGGGAATGAAACTGGAAAACAACGTAAAACCTACTGCTGTGGGAAGCGGCAACAATGGTTACGCACTAACAGTCCAGCAGAGAGCATAGCAGGAGAAAACATGTGCTGGGAGGCATGAGGGAGAGCACATAGTTCAAGCACCCCAAACAACAAGCACTCTGACAAAACACTCAATACAGAGTATTATGACCTCATAAATCATAGATTTATAAAGAGAAACAAGTTTTTTTTATTGTTTGATGTTTTGTTTAGTCTTTCTACTACACTACACTAATACACTAATGCAATCTACATGTGTTTCAGCCATCAGCTGGTGTAATGTGTTTGAGCAGCCACTAGATGTCACTGCCGATGGCTACAAACATGGAGTCACCAAGAAGGCCCTTGGCACAGCTAAAGCCAGGTAGCACCAGCATACTCATACATTATTAGCACATAAATGAGAATTCACTGTTTATTGGATTTTATCACTATAGGCTATTAATTTAGATAAAGTTTCAATGATATCTGTGCATATGTGCGTCCTTAGGTCTCTTCTGTGTAAGCTGGAGATTTTCCATTCCTTCCTGTCTCTGGTATCAGCTACTGACCCCTTAGCACTTCCAGACTCTCTCAGGTGACACACAATGGGCTTCTTTCATAATTTTTCTGTGGTTTTAAACAGCCTCAAACAACATGTGAACAACCAAAAACACCAATGAAAATTTCCAAACCATGGTGTGGCTTTTGTCAGTTTACTTTTCTGGGTAACTCCCATCTTACCTGCTGCAGAGGCATGTTGAATCAACAGTGAGGCAAAATCACCACAGCAATAAGAAAACATGCATGTATCACACCCATCACAAGTAATATGGAGCTATATTAAATCAAGAGCATGCTCTTTCAGATTGAGAGCATACTTTATTGATTTCATGTAATGATTTTGTAATGCTCTCTCAAAACACTGTTCTTGCACACAAATAGCACCAGCTTGTGCTTGGATTTGCTCTGCTTCTGCTCAAAATGGATGCTTGCACTTGGATATGTTGCTGGTTGTGCAGATTTCTTCTGTGCACTTATGGAATTTCTGCTCTTGGATTTTTGCTTTGCGCATGGATTTTTTGTGCAACAACCCTATCAAAATTCACCAACCAATAGAATGCCAGCTGCAGTGTCAACCAATGAAATGATCGTTCGCTTTACTTCTTACTGCGTCCCGCACGAGCGGTTAGTCTTTAACTGGGTTCATCCACTCTCTCTCCATGACTTTATTATATGTATGGTAAATATATATATCAGCGACCGTACTTTTTCTTTGATATACCATATACCAGCGCCCGTACTATTTATTTTATGATCATAGCTACATGTAACAGTAGCCGTATAGCACACCAACAGGGGCCAGTGAGGGGAAAACATCACCTTCATGACTCAGGAGGAGAGGGACTGTAGTGAATTACTGGACAACATGGTCCACTAAAGTCAAGGACCTCAAGTCGGTTTTTTACTTTAATGCTGCTGAACATAACCATGCTGAAAACTGCTCTATTTTCAGTCTCAGCTAGCTTGATACACAGTTATGGTCTAGGTGCTGTGGTACGTAACATTATTTATTGTCAGTAGTATTCTTTTTAAAACGGTCTGTGACTCATGTTGCATTGACAGCGCAGTTACAGTTAATGGCACAACAACTAGCCGCATATTCCAGCAAGAATTGGTTTATGCAGATGGGGAGTGGCGCGTGTTAGTGCAATACAAGTCACAGGCCATTTTAAGTAGAATACTACTGACAATTAATGTTATATACCACAGCACCCAGACCTTCACTCACTATTGGAAAAACAGCGGAGCACTACAGAGCTAACATTAACTTTGCAAGCTAGGTGAGACTGAAAATATTGCACTTTTTAGCATGAGTATGTTCAGTTTAAGCGCGGAGGGAACTACAAGACAAAATTACAGCTATACTGAGGTAGATTGCTTAATGTTGGCAGACCATGGCTATATTAAGGAGAAAGGGCAGACAGAGATGGTTACCGCTTTGGTTTTAGATAACATTAGAAAGCTAAAAGCTAATGAGCATGAGCTGACGTGGTTGATTCACTACATCCTTGCCAGCATACAAAGTATGGTAAAATATAACAATATCACAAAAAGGTTCATTCCAGTAATAGCAGCATTGAAGTAAAAAACAGACTTGAGGTTTTTGACTTTAGTGGACCATGTTTTGCAGTGATCTGCTACACCCCCTCTCCTCCTGAATCATGAAGGTGATGTTTTCCCCTCATTGGTTCCCATCTGTGTGCTATACGGCTACTGTTGCATGTATATATGATAGTAAAATAAACAGTACGGTATATAATAAGTATTATAGTAAAAGAAAAAGTACGTCTGCTGGTATATATAGGAGTATATTTGAGTATGCTCTCAAACCGAAAAGAGCATGCTCTTGATTTAAGATAGGAATATAGCTCCATAAAGTAACATCATTATGAACACAAAGTACTGTGCTGCTGTGAGTTTTCTTTCCCCCTGCTCTCACTCTATTGAATTGAATTGAATGTGCAACTGGCATTAAAGGAAATGTTGAGGTTCATGTTGTAAGGGTCTGATGCGTTCCCTCAAGGAAATCTAATTTATTAAATGGCTTTTCTCTCAAGTCACATATCATATAGCTTATCATATAGTTTACACAACACATTTTGTCTGTATGTACATATGTGTATATGTCTGCTGTGGCTTTCGCTGTGTCTTTTTGTATGTGACATTTGTTCATAGAATTTCATCGGTTATCTGTGCATCTGGGGTTGTCCCTGTTCACATGCTTAGTGTGTGTGTGTGTTGTGCTGATAACTGAGAATCCTCTCTACAGGCAGAACAGTAGTTTCTCTGTTTATCAGCATTTTAGCAGATAACCTGATCCCGGCCTAATCTGGCCAGGCCCACACGTAGCTCAACGGAACACACAAACAGTCATACGCACTCATACACTTGCCCCAGCATAGAATGACAACATTATCTGCAATGAAGGAATGAAGGACGGGTATGTCTGGTGAGGAGAGACAAATGCAGTATCGGGCAGTGAGTGTCCATTTGTCTGCACTTATAGAGTTTTGTGTTTGACGGAACATACATAATTAAATAAAGCCGTTGTGATGCAAACTGTCCGCAAGATTTATTCATGTAACCTGGTTGTGGCTTGGCAACATAGACTGTAAATAAAGATGGTTGACGTGTCTCCACTTATTCCCACTGTACATAAATGAAGCCAAAATATCCCTGCCATCTTGTGCAGGTGACATCATTTGGAGCCAGAGTGTGTTGTATTGACCTGCAGTGGAGCTGGGATATCAAGGTCCCACCCATTGGTTGGCACATTACTTAACCTTTTAACAGTTGGCCTTTTTTACAGCAAACATTTTGGCTTGTCATAGTAGAAAAACACAGATGTAACTGGGTGTGTCTCCATTCAATTGTCAAGCAAATGTTAAGCAAACTTTTGAAATGTCGCCAAAAAGAAATGCGAATTAGGTGCGTCTCCATCAACTGGTTTGAAGCGAATATACTAGGCTCGTTGCAAAGCCTAGTTTTGTCAGAATTCTTCCATACAGCTTCTTTAATGCAATATTTCAATACTCTTGCATTTATGGGAACACTGCCGCTAATGCCATTAACAATGGCTTTGTTGTATTCAAGTGTCCCAGTAAGCCATGACAATGCACAACACCAGGACCCTGAAACTGAAGCAGCTAAATGGAATTCAGCCATCATTCCTTTAATTATTTACACCTATGCTTTTCCTGATGTGACATGTCAAAATGTCTTCTGTGTAAAAAGACTATTTAAGATAAACTTCTCGTTCTGTGACTGAGAAACCTGCTTACTTTCACCAGATCACCATTTCTCCTGCTGTTTTTATTGATGTTTTGTGATACATTTCTGAGGAGATGTTTTTTTTTTAAATAGATGTTTCTTCTTAGGTTAAATTTACAAATGCAAAATACTGTACATCAAGTTAATAAGAAAAAATAAAGTAACATAGCTTACTCAAATTGCAATCGCAAATTATGTGTGGCCTGTGCTATTTGAAAGATATGGCTGACATTTTATATTTTATATTCAGCATGAAAAGACCAAAACCAACAATTTGTTGTTGCATCTCTCAATACTGACTTCCCTACCCTATCTGTCACACTCAACTAAAACACCGATTGGTTCCTACTGAAGACACAAATCTTTGAAAACATTTCAGGAATATAGTTTTTTTTTTTTTTTTTAAAGGGTCAGTAATTTTGTAAAACAGCTCATTGATGCAATTTCAGTTCAATTCCATTCAGTTTTATTTATATAGCTCCATATCATAACAAAGTTATCTCAGGGCACTTTTTCATATTGAGCAGGTCTAGACCGACTCATTATTTACAGAAACCCAACAATTCCCACCATGAGCAAGTACTAGGAAACGGTGGTGTGAAAAAACTCCCTTTTAACAGGCAGAAACCTCGAGTAGAACCAGGTTCTGGGTCTGCTGGTCTTTCTCGACCGGTTTGGTTGAGAGAGAAAGAGAGACGTAAAGTGCTTTGGCTTTGGATACACAGACAATACTTGCTAGTGTCAATTCATTGTTGTTTTGGTCATTTTAGGGTTTTGTTGACAATAAGAAAAATACAGAATATCACGAGACTATTGTCTAACATCAGTGTCTGCATCCAAGTTTTACAATACAATACCAATAATAAAAATAACATGTCTAACAAAATAATCTAACATAATGGCAGCTTGTATCATTTCAGACAGCATTGATCTTCCCAAACTCACACATGTGGGAGACCTCACTTTTATGCTTAGCCTTATATAGCAATATACAGTAAGTCCACAATACTAGTATACACATTTTTTTTAAAGAGTTAATAAATTACAGTAGGGACATTCGTTTAAATTGTCATTTCAGTTTAATTTATATAGCGCCATATCATAACAGTTCTCATAGCATTTGTTGATATAGAGCAGGTCTAGACTGACTCTATGATACTCTATAATGATCATGTAAACACAAGAATCAAAGTGTGAGAAGAAACTAATCCCCCACCCCCCACTTACATTTTTTTTGTATCTGTTCAGGGGAACAGAGCTGCAGACCTACTGGGACTACAAGGAGAATTCTCAGTTGTACCAGCAGGCCTGGCAGCAGCTAAACAACCAGGCTTTCCCTCTGTGGCCACGAAGTGACAGAGGCCTCCTTCTCTTCCACTGAAAGCCCACTCTGCAACTGAACTGTGGCTCGGTTGTTTCAAGAAGTAGGTCGTCACAGGTCTTGATAACTGCTAGTCCGCAGGTATTGTTTTCTTCCAGAATTTGACTCTTTGTCAGGGTGGAAGGGCCTGTGAAACTCCAATTTCAAACAAGATGGAAACAACAGAAATACTGGTGAATAAGAAATATGCTCAATCAAGTTCATCACGTCATACTTCTAATAAAAGGACAATCTTGACTACTCTAATTTCCAGTGTTCATTTCCCAACGCCTAATCAATCTGGATAAATATTATTTGGCTACATTTGACCCTGCTGCTTGCTTGCGACAGCAGGACACCCCGCTCTGTCATGCTGTTCAAAGAGGTTGATGACCGTTCTTCAGTGTCCTCACATGATGGTTTTATTTTCACAATGTGACTGGAGTTCCTGCTCTGAAAACACAGGCAAGCAGAAAATGTTTGTTGAATGCTAGTTTGAATGCTTTCCTATTGTGGTTTCCTCCCACAGTCTAAGCTCAGGTGAGCTGAAGACAAACTGACCACTGTAACAATTGTACATGTAATAGGACACAGGGGTTCCCTAGATCACATTCAGGTCATTTGTAAACTTAAAAGTATTGGGTCATATGCTGTCTCTTTCAGAGTAACAGTTCAGCTGTCTGTCAGCTCTCTGTCAGGGTGCAGCTGCCCAGATAACACTGCCTCCATATCTGGAGATCATGGTCATGGGAGATAGACGGCGCTATGCTCCAGACTCCACAATGATATACTGGCTCCTCTTTGTGCTCTCCAAGGTATGCAATGACAGTGACTTTAAGTAACACACGTGACTTTTGTTAATGGTGAGCATAGTTTGTTTAGAATCAAACACCCAATGGCATCTTCACACATCTCTAGTTAAATACACCTTGCCAGGACGTAACCTTCAGAGTTGGATGGCAATATACAGTGTTCATTTGTACTGCTGTTCTCTGTTCTCCTCAATCGAACTTCAGTGAAGACATTCAGCGTAAGACAATCAGGTCTCCTGAAACGTCTTCACTCACAAGTCGACCAGCTTCCTGATTTCCATCAAAATGGCCTGTAAACCTGACCAGGGTGTTTCCAGTGCACGTTAGAATAGATTTCAGTCCTCTGGAACACTTACCCACTCACCCATAAACATAAAGACAAAGAATAAGTTGAAGCTGCATATTTTTGCACAATAGTTAGGTCCTTCATCGAAGTCAAGACACCGAACCAAGGACACACACTGAGGATCAGTAGTGTTATAGCTTTAGCTCAGCAGATTCCACTGACGGCTAATACCGAACAGCATGTTGCAGATTATGACCAGGATTAAAACTTCCAGTTAATCTACAGTCTGCAACAAAACCTCTGGCCGGATGATTCTTCCGGCCTGATTTAACAAACAGAAGAGACTATGAGGAAGCGATGCACAGAGCTCAGTCTGAGTGTGTCTTTGATGACCGGATATCAAGCTAACGTCACAGTGTTAGCTTGATATCCTAACTAAGAAACCAGCGTAGCGTATTTAAAATATAATCAGCAGTATAATAGTAGGTGACATCAGAAAACATCAGCTCGACGCAAAGGGAAGGACGAGACGAAGCTGGAGGCTTTTATTGTTTCCTCTTCTTCTTCGTGTTTGGGTGGCAGTCGGCATCCATGACGTTGCATTACCGCCACCTTCTGGTGACCCCTGTACTCTACCCAGACTCTACAAGTCACAAATCACTTT
>JAVQJF010066827.1:0-21482 GCA_036023855.1 Gadopsis marmoratus | reverse complement strand
CACCGCCCCCCCCCCCCCGTCCCGAGGACCCTCCGGGGCAAAGGGGGCTCTGCGTGGGACTGACAGCGCGCAGGCAGACTCTGGGCAATAAATGGACTCTGTGACAGACACGTTGGGACCAAAGCAGTTCGGTTTTAGAGGGTGTTGTGGGGATGCTGAGCCCATAAACACTCTAACTGGCGCGGTTTCTAGTGAACGAAGCGAACCGATCCTTATTTGTGTCTGCAGAGCACTGGAGGTGCCCAGAGCCCACTTTGTTTATGGCTTCAATGGGAATTTCGGGAGTATGTGAACTGGCTTCAAGGTTTTTCATTTAATCTGAAATACGCACCGAAATTGTGACCAATAATAATAATAATAAGTGCTGGTTATGGAATAAAAAATATATTTTTTTCAAGGTATTTGGCATAGTTTGGTGTTCACAGTGTGTCATGGTGTTGGTGTGCAAAATGTTTTGCAGTACAAAGTTATGCACTCCGTGAACAGGGAATACTAATTATTATAGTATAAAGAAATCCTTTTTACTCTTGAAAAATACAAATCTTTAAACAATCTTCTTATTTTAAATCCTATATGTTTCTTTTATCCTTTTCTTTGCTTTTTGCCCAGCGGGGTGGGGACGAAGCTTTGATGAAGAGGATATGGACATTAGATAGGTGCAGATTTAAAATGAGTTTTAAGATTAAGAAATAAAAGTATTGAAATTGAATAAATGGCAGTATAGGGAGATAAACAATGATTTTTAGTCCTCAAGAATAATGCAACTTCACATTAAAGTCCATTAACATTGAATATTTACCTCATTATATCATATCCTTTTCAATGGCATAATAAAATGTGGCAAGTAAGATAAACATGACAAAGGCCGATTTATTCTACTGGTGTGTGTTTAGTCTAATTGTTTGGTTTTGTTTGTAAATTACTACAAGTTGTGATTAGAGATGCACCCATCCAGCTTTTTCTGTACCGATACAGTACAGATTTTCAAACATTTCAAACCGGCACTACGTAGAGCTCATTGGAAATATTTCTATGGAAGGTAACATGAGTTGGTGGGCCATGATTGAATGAGTGCAAATAGCAGAAACAGAATTTTATGACATTAACAAAATAACTGTAATAAATGTGGATTAGTTATGTCATGGCAGATACCCAATCCAGTTAGTAGCCTAAGGTTAGTATCGGCACCAATACCAACCTGGTATTTTGGATCAGGAAAATGATGACTAGGCAAATCCACGATATGTTTTAAATGACTACAGGACAAATGTCCTAAACTCATTGCCATGAACAAATGCGACATTAGTAGCTTAGCATATCAGAGGATCCTGTCAGCTATGTTTTGTAAAGGGATGGAGACCTATATTCCAGCTGACTCACTGACTGACCTGGGTTAGAGTCCTGATAGCTTTTAGTTTCACATCACGGCTTACATTGTCCTGTCTTTGACTTTGCCAAAGTCATCAAACTTCAAATTGTACAGGTAGACGCGCTGAAGTGGGTAACGTTTGCAGGCTCATCCTTGAGGCGAGTGATGGGCGCTGAAAACATTGTTGAGTGTCCCGTGATTTTTGCCTGTTAGGTCTTTCTACCAACGGCTGAAATTGGTTTTGAAACCTGAAGTGACAATTCAGAGCTTCACATCGAGTTTCATTACAGTTTTAAACTGAGAGCTGTCCAACTCACTCTGTGGTAGCAGCTGCTGGTCAACTCAAATTGTGCCTAACACCCTTTCAGTATATCCGTATCATGTCCTCCTACATGTGCCTTGTGTTTCACTCCTGAGAAGCCATTACACACAAACAGATAATACATCACAGGGAAGCAGATCGTTGTCAGTGGTGGTAGCTCAGTATTGATCTGAGAATGCCTCTGCTGTCCCACTGACCCTGCATTCATTTCTTTAAAGACATACATATATGTATAGTGTCTGCAGTGACTCTCCTCTGCATGTGTGTGTGTGTAAAAGCCGCTCAGTGTGTGCATGGCTAAAGGAAGCTGCACTGAATAATTCACTGCTTATACTCTACCTCACACTCAAGCAAGAATCCCCTGCCCTGCCTAACTAGGACAGGGAGCTCTAAAAACTGCCCAGACCCATTCTGACGTCCCTCAGCGACCAAATCCACTGGATCCTTTATTTTCCATTGCTTCCCACTCCTGTGTTTGGGTTTTAAATGTCCAGAAGAGTGGATTGGTGGTAATGGATGAAGTGTAAGAACTCACAGTGAACCGACTAAAAAAGCAGCACAGGATGTTTGATAGATCAACATTATAAACACGTCACCTGTGAATTATATTGTAGTGTGTCGCGGTGAAAGATTCCACGCCCCGTTTCTATTTTCTTATATCTGTGTGTGTGTGAGAGAGTCTCATTTGGCACCTGCAGCTGTCAGCTTTGGGAAGTAATGTTGCCAGTTTTGGGTTGCTTGTATGGTGAGATCAAGACGATTCAGTCGCAGTGCACATGCTATTATTGATAGAAAAGACAGGGAGGTGGAAATAGGTGGAGCGGGTGAGATCATTCAAAGATCCCAGTCAGTGACTCATAACCTTTTATCTGTGAATATGGAGGAGGATCAAATCAGTCCATGCTCTGAGACACCACATCACACACACATGTATCACACACCGTATCTGAATAGGGATAAGTGTGTATGAGAAATAAGAAGTGTAGAAAGGTTCCTGCATCAGCACAGTCTTTTAAATCCCTATTTCTACCGAGAGACTGATAGAAACAGATCCGGGACGAGAGGCGATTATTCTTCCATGTACAGTGGAATGTGTAAATGTGTCCCAAAGAGACTTTTCTTAAATGTTTATTCATGCTGAATAATGAGGAAAGCAGTGCTGCTATAATGTTCCTACTGATGGTTGAATCAACCAAACATGGAAAAGCTTCATATAAAGTCTTTCTGAGACAAAACAAATGCAACTATAAGCGTTTCCAAATCTGACAATGCCCCAATAGATTCCATAGAATCAATCCAATTGTTATTGAGACATTTCACTCAAAACCAAAAATGTCAACCTCATGGTGGCACGAGAGGAAAAGTCACAGGATCACCAATAGTTTAGGATTCATCCTCTAGGAAACATGAATGCCGGTACAACATTTTGTCCCAATCCATCTCATGGAGATATTTTACTGGATACGCTAGTGGAGAAATTGGGGGATCACCAGTAGTTGTTGAGATATTTCAGTCTGGACCAAAGTGGTGGACTGACCCACAGAGTAACAGACGGACAGCGTGACACTGTCATTCACTGTAGAAGATAATGAACAGAAAACTGTTGACTCTGGCTAACAAAGAAGTAAAGGCATTTTCAGATCATCATGTTGGACAAAAAGATAACATAAACCAAATCTTAAGAGTAAGAAATTGCACTATAATTAACCCATAAAAACGGTCTTTTAATTGGAGGTAACTAACTTAATCTGGAGATCCAGCCTTGATTTCTGCTTGATAAATCATGTATTCACCACTTGCTCAATTACAAATCAGCTGATTACT
This sequence comes from Gadopsis marmoratus, assembly GCA_036023855.1. Classification (NCBI taxonomy): domain Eukaryota; kingdom Metazoa; phylum Chordata; class Actinopteri; order Centrarchiformes; family Percichthyidae; genus Gadopsis; species Gadopsis marmoratus. Next base: position 17,967 of record JAVQJF010066827.1, on the reverse strand, counting down.
GTAATCCGACAGGAAGGAGGAAAACAGGGTGGTCTGAAATCTATATTATTGATTGTGCATAAACGTGTTTCAGCTGCAAATCAGACCACACGGAACACTTGATATTGGAAGATTGACTTGTGCTAAAAGGTGTGTGTGGGTAGTTGATTTCTTGCTGTTATATCTAAATGAACCAATGGTGCCAACTTGAGTAAACGCGCCTGACTTCATTTGTGTACAGCAGCTGTTTGATACAGACTGTTGGAGCTTCCTTTTTGGCATTTTTTCCTATCCAATTACGCAGCTAATCCTGACTTGAACTCCATAAATCAATTCCTTTCCTAACCCCAGTAACAACTGCTTAATGTGAGCCTTCCTCAGCTGATATCAAGAATGCTTGGAAACACTTGCACTCCTGGCCACAACATCCTGAGAGCAGAACAAGTCCATACCCATAAAGCAGGCGGTGTAATTTCAAATTTATTTGCCTAAAATCTGTATTCAAAACCAGTAGGAACAAATGTGTATCACAAAGCACAGGTTAGCATTAGAACAGTCATGACTCTGTTTTATGTTTATGTTAAATTAAAGAAAATGAGCACAAATAAAACTGTAAAAAAGCTTTTTAGCAGACCAGATATGTCACATTTCCATTAGACAAAGAAGATTAGCCATGCTAGCGGTGTGGCTGCTACTTTGGAACCCACTGACTTTGGTGCTCCGCTGACTTCTCCTCATTTTAGTGAAATGACTTGCATGAGGCTGATTTGTGGTCTTGAGGGAGACTGGAAAGATTGCCATTCAAATCCCTAAACGTTTCATTAAGCTCTATCATCAGTTCAAAATTCCAATTTGTCATTTATGTCCAAATTCTTGCAACACTAGTGGCATTGCCTTCATCTTTGTACTTTGTGTTTAGTACCACTGTGAGCATACTAACTTAGATGGTGAACGAGATAAACATAATAACCTGCTAAACATAAGCATGTTATCATCATTGTCAGAATGTTAGCATGCTAAAGTTAGCATTCAAGTCAATCCAATGCTCGCAGAACTGCTAGCATGGCTGCAGGGTCTTAATGAACAACGGCACCAACTAGCTTGATTTTTAAGACTGCGTTTGCAAACTTTTTCCAACTTTAATATGATCAGACATAATCACGTTTTACAGAAAGCAAAGAAGATGAGGATATGTGCACAAAAAATAAAATAGGTCATTTACTTTTAATATTCCTATGAATATTGATAGGGCAGTGATTAATATTAATATCAGCTACTGGAAGTTTAATTTTCAAGTAAACTAACAGAGGATTTGAGTGTTTGCTTCTCTCTGAAGTAAGTGCATATTTTATCTTCCCCAAATCATCTCTCGCTTCACTGTTGCAGTCCAGGTCACTTCTGGCTCCTGCTTACGATGGAAAACAGGTAGCAGAGCTGTAAACATGAGAGCTGAGGGTTCATTACAACACTGGCCCTCACACTTAACAACTCCCAGGGCGTGGGAAGGGAAGAGGAGGGGTTGTGGCATGGTGTCCTAAATAACAGCTTGTTTCAAGTACCAGAAAGGTCAAGTGAAATTAACTTTCTCTTTTCCACATCTTCAGAGCAGGCACAGCTCATCTGTGGAGGCAAGCGGCTGTCAAGATCCTGCAACCAACAGCAGTTTATTAGATTAATAGCCTCAGCGGGTTCCCCTGGGGTGTAGGATGGAGCAAACAGTTGCGAAAACACTTTCCCAATTTTAGTTACATTACAGAGATACATGGCGGCCCACACTTTCATTGACCTTTCACATTTGATACCTTACACTTAAAAATGCTGTGATAACGGCACTAATGCTGATAGTGATTACATTAACATATACTGTAGGCTGATGTTTTTGCAAGAGAAATTCCACATTAAATGTGCTCATAAAAAATTATTTTTAATTAGCCTTTTGCAAATAAACCCCATGCTGTCTGGGAGTAAATAATTCCTCTGTGCATTATTGTAATATATCGTCTCTCCAGGACATGAGCTCCATGAAAATGTATGCGATGCGATGATATAAAGACTGATAGTTTACTCCGTGGGACTTGTTAACCTTTCTGGTGATGTTGCTGTTGTTGGCACTACAGAGTCAAACCTTTACGGCTCACTCAGAGTGGGACAAACTCACTTTTTTATGTCTTTGTTTGCAGTTTGAAGATATAACACATGTTTGGCCTCCAGTTTAACCAAAGTACAAATTACATCTATTAGAGTTACATCCAGGTTAGTCTTTATGTTCAGCATGCCTTCATACTGCTGCAGCTGAAATAATCCATGAGTTTGGTTAATAAGGTAAAATTGCACCATTTGCCAAAAACGGACTGGAATGATCCCTGCTGCACTGTACACTAACATTAGTGCACACACAGAATACATTAGAGTTGTAACTAACAATTATTTGCATTTACTGATTAATCTACTATCAATAGATTACTCATTTGGTCGATAAAATGTCAGAAAATAGTGAAAAAATCTCAAGTTGACCAACAGTCTGAAACCTAAAGATAGTTTACTATCATAGATGACTAACAGAACCAGCAAAGTATTCACATTTGAGAAATTGGTGCTAGTACATTTGGGGTATTTTTGCTTATGAAGATGACTTTTGACAATAAAGCAATTTCTAAAATCCCTACCATTAATTTTTGTTTCTGCTCCAGATTACATACACATATGCTTTCCAAGACAAACACAAATAGTCTGACTGGGAACTTGTTTAAGAGAAAAGTGCGTAAGTCACCTCCAACTCAAAACACAGAGCTGTCTAGGAGGAAGATGGAAAGAGCTAGACTGGCTGCCACTTTAAAATTAAGTAATGTGGGAGTTCCTCTTAATTACAACCACAGCTAATAAAGTCCAGCAGCATCCATTAAATGCCGACAAGTTGTAATACCTAGTGATAGCCCTTATAGTCACACTCCATCCCGGTGGGCCACGCTTAATCAGGGAGAGTGCGTCTCCATTAAATTTACATTCCACTAGAGGAATCCGTCCTCGACAGCACATTTCTCCTTTCCAATTAAGGTTGTTTCAGAGCCACAACATGTGATGTGTAGAAGTTATATTTGTAGTGCAGATGTGCAGGCATGTCCAGAGGTTGTGGTCCAGCACAAGGCCCTGTACGCTGCAGGTTATGTGGGTAAGGACACTTTAGTACCTGATGCAATAATGACAAATGAGAGGAGTATAAAATTGGACTTGACACCTACGGAGGCAAACTGACAGCCGGTGAACCTTATCTGTAGGAAATGTCCTTGGAGCCTACCTTAAAAGGAAATAGATCACCTCCTATATTATTAGATCACGATGCTGTTTACCCGTAAAACAAATACATGTAATAGACACTAATGAAGTCAAAATGAACATGTACTCATTTTGTGCTTTTATGATTTCCATAGTGAAATTTCTTAGTGTGCCTCCTTTCGTGGCAGCTAAGCCACACAGATTTTGTCTGAGATGAGATCAAGGAAAGGTCGTCGGAGGAGGAGCAGACAGAGAACATATCAGTCCTGTTGGCCGTTGCTTCAGACACAGTGGTCTCAACACCATGACCTCACATCTTTTGTGAGCACTTATGCATCATTTTTAGATACAAGTATATATTTCCTATCTTTTATTTGTTCAGGGAAATTTTAGTGGGAGCCAGGCTTTATTTTGCAGAAATACCATGATGATAACTCACACAGATGCACACATTAGTATGTGGAAGCTGCCCAGTATAACCACTTTACCCACCCCAGATTTATCCTGCTGGACCACGGATCCTTCCGGTCAAAAGCCTCTCTAACCGACGTCTTCCTGGTATTCATGATGAAATCTGCTGATAAAGGCAGCAATGTTTTTTTACACTGGTTTGAGGTTGCCCCACTAATGATGTGGGTCCTGGTGGTCCATCTTTAGTACTGCTGAAGCTACTTAACTCCTCCTACGCACTCCAGGAATGAAGAAACTGACTCTTGCACCCAAACTGCTGGTTCAAGAGAGAAGTTTAGTTAGGAGATAATCTATGCCCACAGAAGAAGATATTTTCTTTAGAAATATTGTGCTGGCTCCCTCTGTTGTCAAGCTACAGTAATACTATATAATCTTTTTTTTTTTACTGTTCAGCCTGAATAACTTCTAGTTGTGGACCTATGTTAATTACTGCTCAGTAAATTAGATTTTCATTGTGCACCTGTCCAGTGTTTACCTTTACATGTAATTCATTTTTAACGTGCAGAGCTGTCCATGGATATTAACAGAACAAGCCTCCCAACGGTTTTTGCTGAAGCGGCTCCTCTTTAAACTGCACTTAGCTTGCTGTGCTTAACATTATTCAAATTGTTCTCAATTGCTGTAATTATGGGGCAGCATTTCCAAAAGCTTCTTTCCGCCATTTGCATTTATATCAGGCTATTACCTGACCCAGAAAAGTGTGGGCATGAAGTTCTAACAATTATGTTATGTAATATTTTCTATTCTACTATTAAAAACGTTTTTATTAAAGGAAAATAGGCTATTGGATGGTGCATTCTGTTGCAGGTATGACAAGCACTTATGTCAGAACATTAAGTAATTTATACAAACAGCTGCAAAACATGTAACAAATAGTGTACTTTATATATTATGTTGCTGTGTTTTAACATTAGTATATTATCCAAAATAAAATGGGAATATAAGGTAGTCATACAGGTCATACATTCTGTCTTGATTTCACACCAATTATTAGAACACCTGTGGGGACAATATCCTGATACGGCAGAGCCTCCATTGCGCCTGTAGGGGGCACTGTGACCACATGTATTCACATAAAATAAACCATCATAAAAGTTCACACAAAGACACCTGCTCAGGGTTTGGATGAAAAAACGACCAAGAAATCAAACTGCAGCCCAGCAGTAGAGCAAAAAGTGGGACAGCAGTAAAGGAAGGTGATGATGTGACCCACATACACACCTGTACAGAACACTTAAATAAAACCAGACACACAGAAAGAAACAGGCATACTGAAGATGAACACACACACATACACACACACCTACACACACACACACACACACACACACACACACACTCAGGTGAAAAATAGTAACAAACAGCAGCTCTTTATTATCTCTTCCCACTTTCTCTTCTCTTTCATGTCCTTTCTCTGTCACACTGTCAGGCACTCACTTCCATTTTTGTTTTGAGATTTTTTTGTTTCAAGGCACATCCTTCATAGTGAGGTGACAAAAGGCTGCAGCAAGTCCAGAGTGACCTGAAAAAGCACTGACAACTCTATTAGCGGTTGTGTATGCTGGGTTTCCAAAAATAGGAACATATAATGGAAAAGAAACTGATGAAAAAAACACTGCTACAAAGGTGGACCAAATTAGATTGAATACAGTTAGTAGCATTTGTTTTAAAGGGGTTTTCAGCATAAAAACTTGGATATACACATTTTAAAAGCAACATTTGACAGTTAGCAGAGCTTCAAAGATAAATATGTGCAAATCTGTATTTTAAAGATAAGACCAAAATAAATTGTATGGTCCTTAACTTGGTTTTTACTGAAAACAAAAATCTTTGATAACAGGTTGTGTATTTAAATTTTTAAGAAATTATTTAAATTTTTTTTATCAGTTACACAAACAGTAGTAAATAGTGCATTTGTTGGGGACTATTTTCAGTCATGGCTTAATACACATTTGGTTCTTTGGTATATTTATAGCAGCAGCACAGTGTGCAATTTACTCAAAACAACTACCGTGATCATGTTTTAAATGTTTTTGGACAAAGATGGCGGTCTATGGCACAGATAAATAAGCTATATCAGACATGCTACACACACACAATACTTGTTAGTAGGATAAAAAAAAGAGAATATTTTCAGTGGGAATGATCTAAAAACACAATGACATCATGTCCCAAACACAGACAACATCTAACGGCGGTCACAAATTCAAACTAAACAACAAGGACATAATGGACATGCAGTATAAAAGGCGTACACCCTACCTTCTGTATCTGAGGGATATGTGTGAATATATGAAAGGTATACATGAAAGGTAGCTTTCATGTATGTGGTGCATTGCAGGTTATTTTACATCCACGGTTCATTAACATTAATAGCAATCGGCAATGTGAATTTCAACAAGGCTCCTCCACAGAATGAATTTCCTTCCTTGAATTTTTGATATACTTTTACTGATCCCTCGAGCGCAAAATCTTCTTTTCCCCCTTTCAACATGGGATGCGGCACTGAATAGCCAGTAAGTTACTGCTGATTAAAAGGGCTGCAGAAAGAGTGAGGAGTTATTTGATACTGCTGAAAGATGCTTCAAAACACATGGCCACACTAGGGATCCAACCTTTAACATTCAGTTTAGAAACGCCCTTGCTAACTGCCCGGTCAATCCCTCAACTGTTTATTAAATCATATAAACAATGAAGGAAAAGAACATTATCTGAGCCTGAGCAGTGGCCAGTGTTGCCACATTTTAGTCACTTTTCACTGCAGAAACACCTCATCCCTGCCAGCAACATGGGACCTTAAATGAGGGATTCAACTAATCTCCATCTTTGTTAAAGTTGATGCCATGGAGACGTCCGGCAGAACTGTGAACATCCTGTGCACAAATGAGAGCGGCAAATAACAGTAATATAATACACCTGAGACTGTACACCTCAATTATTTACAGGTTTTAGAGGTTTGGAACGTGAATCAATTTCCTTGAACATAATTGAGGTTGGCAGACTGACAAAAATTGGGCATAGGACTCTGCTTTATGCGGTAAATAATTTAAAGCTAGGGAAAAGGTTCAAACACCAGGAAAGAAACTTAAATACAGTTGGCAGTTGCAGCAGTAACACAATGAAAGTCTTTCTCACGTCAGAGGAATGGTATTTATTGATTGCCAAATGGAAAGAAGAGGTTAATTCTGCCCGTCTAGTCATGTTATCATTAAGCTTCAGATCTGTTAGTTTCTGTCTTTGAAGTGTTCACGTTAGATGCCGAGTCAAGCCAGGTCGCTTTCAACGCTGATCAAACTGGTATCTGATCGCTTGCGAACGTATCTTTCCATCCAGTATAGCAGCAGGTGTTTGGAGGCCCTTCAAAAGGCCAGGGGCAGGTGTGTGTGTGCTGTCAGTAGTGTAAAAAATCACACTCTTTCTCTCCTCCATTTCCACTTCTCAGTCCAACCTCAAACGGTATGAGCACAGTGAGGGACCAGGCAAATAGTGAGCAGTCAGTGTTGGACCAAAATAGAATGTGATGCCCTTGTGTTCCCAAAGCTGTAAATGCACAGCTTTGTGCGCTTGTTCTAAGGATCGTGGAAGAGCTGTTTTCTTTGTCCGCTGGTGATGGAATTGCCAAAAATGAGGCAATATGTCATTCCAACGGGACTGCTTCTCATTAAAGAGAAGCCTCCTCATTAGAAGTGTGGTGCAAGCAAGATGGGTGCCAAATGTCACCTGAAATCACGCTCCATTGTCCACAGCAATTACCCTGAATTCATACTGAGGAAAGGGAGCTCTACATCTGAAGATTGTATTGTCTGTGTTTCAGACCATTTGCAGCATTTGGACTGGACAGGATGTAAAATTAGACTGTGTGCATGAAGAAACCTAAAAATCTCTTTTACCTTAGACAGCATAATGAACTCAACAACCTGTTATAGACACTACGCGCTTCCCTAAAAAGGGAATATTCTGCAAAATATTCCCTTTTTTTTTTATATTCTGCATTTAATGTAATATATTCTCATCATGACCATATTTATTCTTGGTCAAAAGACAGTAAAAGCACTTTCAAAACTGCATATTTTTGGCAGCCACTAGAGATCAAAGACAGTAATCAAAGCTTTTAAATGGCCATTACAATTTTCAGTCATAAACAGTTCTGTCAGAGTGTTGTCTTTAAAGTGTGGAGTGATGGTGCATAGTAAGTACTTGGGGAAATGGAGGCCTGCGCATTGGCTTGATTTGAATATGCATCGTGATTAAGTGGTTGTTCTGTACGTGTAGTGGGCTGAGGGATGTGGACCAGTCAGCTCCCTGAGGGGGGAGAGGAGGTTCAAGCCTTCCTGGCTCCTTCTGCACTCCCCCATTGGCTGTCGGCTCTCATCCATGTCCACAGCTCCCTTAATTGCCTGTTTTCCTGACCCCACGTTGAATACTTTGTATGCTGGGGGGCTGGGGGTTATAATAATGACTTACAGTGACATGCATGGGGAAGACTCGCTCCCTTGGCTATCACAGCACTCACTGACTGACTGTAGTCCCATCACAGACCTCTTCATTTAAATTCTCATATTAGGCTGTACAAGAGTGTTAATTGCCAAATCTTATTGGTCTGTGTGAGGACCATGTCAGCCCAAAACCCTTCAGATGAAACCAAAAGCAAAATCAAGCGAGACTTTGTTACTCCTCTTCTATTCAGATGCACAAAAAAACACAACTGGAAAACAAAACTTTGCATAAATCCAAGCCTGTCAGAAATGTTACTCTTTTGAGAAGAGCTGAGAGGAATGACAACACAAACTATTCCCTAGTTCCAGCTTCTTAAATGTGAAGATTTGCTTGCTGCTATGATAAATAAATGTAATCTCTTAGGATCTTTAGCCGTGCTAGTAGCATGCTGGGGGTGCTAATGTCTAGCTCTTTGGTCCAGACTGAAATATCTCAATAACTATTAGATGGATTGCTATGAATTTGTGTCCAGAGACCCCAGATGATGAATCCTAATGGACTTTGGTGATCCCCTGGCTTTACCTCTAGCACCACCATGAGGTTGACGTCTTAGTTCTTTAGTTAAATATCTCGACAACTATTTAATTGTTTGCTGTGAAAATGTGGTACACACATTCATGGTCCCCATAGTTGGACTATTCAATGATTGAAGATGTCACTTTGGAAAATTGTAACATTGTTTCTACTATTCCCTAACATTTCACTGACTAAACAAATTAATCAGTCAATTGAGAAAATAATTGGCAGATTAGTCGATAATGAAAATAATCAGTAAAATTAATTTGCTGGTTTCAGCTTCTCAAATGCGAAGATTTGCTATGGTAGTCTTTCATTTTCTTAGTGGTAAATTGAACATCTTTGAGTTTTAGACTGACTGACTGAATGCTTGGACTGGATTGAACTATTGGTTGGATAAAACAAGTAATACTTGTGGAAGTCACCTTGGTCTCAGGGAAAATGGGATTTCTATTTTTCACAGAGTTGTGGCTGACGATGCCATCAGGTCATGATGCGATTATACTGTACAATGATAAAACATTAAATTACTGTCCAGCATTACTTTATTGCTGAATCTACAACACCATAAAAACCTTGAACGCACTGTTGTTTTTGTGTTGCTGTTCACAGAGGCAAAGTAAGTGACATCTTGCTCGAAAATGTATTCCTCATACTGTCTGAGGGTTGAAAGAGTAAATGGGAGGGGGAACAAGAAATATCTTTTAAGTCTTTCCTGCCCATCATCTTGAACAGTTTGTAGTGTACTGCATCGACACTTTAGCTCTGCGATGGTCAGGACACATGAAAACTCCCCATGTGGGTAGTTCTTCATACTTACACTGTGCTATTGTTCACTATTCATGAATCTTTTCATGCAGTAAGGAACCACAGAGATGGTCGGATGCGCCTGCTCATGGCTTTTGAATTCCTAAGAAAATCAACTGCTTATACTCTCATAGTCATTAGTGATGCTCCTGTGAGCACACCAATAATCTATGAGATGGAATGAGAGATTGAGAAACGTGGCTAGAAAACAGTGAACTACTTACAAATATGATTCTGATGTGAAATTACAAGTAAGTAAGTAGAATATCACTAACACTGTATAATCTTATCTATTTCAATGTACCAGTTCCTTCCTTGTGATTTGAACTAGTGACACCGATCAGCTGGTTGGAGTTCAAATTTCTATCCACGTTAATTAAATCTCAGTCTAACCAGCCTGTAGAAACAAATGATAACTTTCCAAAAAAATTAATCTTTGAGTGCACACTGTCTTCAGTGATGATTATTCTCCTTTGAACAGTTTCAGATAAAGAGGATCAGCTGTCAAACATTCACCAATGATAATATTTAGTATGCAGAGACACTAATTAGCTGGACTATCACATTCTATACACACCACAGAGGCAGTATGGAAATCTCTGTCATCTAGAAATAGATCCATCCCATTGGTCTTCTTTGATGTTGTTCTACTGAGCCTCATCCTCTTTTGTCTCTCTCTCAGGAAGCAACTCGCGCTCACACAGTAGCTTGTGCTCACATCATCAGCATCCTATCAGGAAACGCGTCACCTACTTAAAGGAATAGCCCGACATTTTGGGAAATATGCTTGTTCCATTATTTGCCAAGAGCTAGATGAGAAGATCTATACCACTTTCATGTCCGGTAAATATACATAGGGCAAATATGAAGAAGCTACCGTGTTTTTTACACTTTGGTTGCTTAAAGATTGAACAAGCAAGAAGAAGATGCTTTGCCGTGAAGAGTGTTGTACAATGTCAGCATGAAGGCTTGGTGACATTGTGCATCAGACATTGCTGATCCTCCAATGGTAACACCAAGCACGGTATCCTGGAGGCTGTACTGTACTGTTTCCCCACTGCTGGTTTGCCCCAGGCTGCACCATCACAAGAGTTTGTGGTGGTGCACTCCACCACAATATCTTTTCCATCTCTAAACCAAGACACGAGAAAACAGCCCTGCTTCTATATGTTTGCCAGGACCATCCAAGGGTGAACAATTCTTGAAAGATGCCTCTCCCAGGCGTAGCGTGAACCATAATACCTAAAGCAACATTAAACAATGGTCTGAAGCTCAGGGTTGCAATACCATCCAAATATATACCATTACTGCTTAATAATGACTTTTTTAGTAAGCAAACACTGGACAAACTGAGGCTGTTTAGCATAAGTATTCTTCTCATGCCAGGCGTGGCTGCTCCTGTTTCTGCCTTGCATTACACAACAGAAAACCTCTCCAAATTTATCCCATGCTGAGCTCGCTTGACTGCCTGACCTACCTGCTTTTACCTTGAAAAGAAAAGTGAGAAAAACAAAAAGTAGGGGTAAACAACGACAGAAGGTATGAGACTGGAATAGATTTAGGTTCAGGTCAGGAGCAGATGGGTCGATCGATCGGATTGCCGCTCTCACACTGTTACAAACATTCAGTCATACATGCGTTATATAAAAAATGCCGGACAGACAAGCAGCGCACAAAATAAGAAGGTGGCATGAGCAGATTTCACATAATAATTAAAAAGGATCATAATAGTGCATCATCAAAAGAGATCCCAGGAGAGAATCAAACAACACTTGCAACTTTAATTGTTTTCATTTTCATCTACATTTTCCTTTACACAACGGACCTGTGGAAGTCACACCTGAAAAAAGCGGTTGAAGACCGAGGTGAGCGGCTGAATGATAAAATACGTGTGACTGTGGCCTCGTGCATCTTTGCTACAAGCAAAGTCTTGTATCTGGAAAACATGCAGTCCTGGCACGTACTGTAATGCCTACTGGTTGACACAGAAGTCACTGTCAGTGGGTCAGTGGTTGCGTTGCTTCTTATTTTTAAGTACTTTGTGTTTCACTTTATTCATTAAAACAGCTACAGTATAAAAAACACTCTACAACATATGTATGTGACCCAAACATGTGAACAGCTTGCAGTTTGATGCAAATAAGGCCATCAAATCTCTCTGGCCAATCAAATGTACAGGTAATATATTCAACAAAATGATATATTCCATATATGCATTGAAAGAAATCATTTTTGCATTCTTGCAATTTGCTGCACATAGTCTTGATGTGGTGATCTGTGTCTGAGGGGTTGTGTTTTCCTGTTTTATTTTGTTACTTGTCTTGTTTGCTTTTGGTCTTGTGTTTTCCAGTTTTATTTCTCTTGTCAGTTCAGTGTTCACCTGTTTGAGTTACTCGTTAGTGTCCTGCCTGATTTTGCCCCTTGTGTGTCCCTGATTATGGATTTGTTTCACCTGCTCCCAGGGTTCACCTGTCTTGTGTTCCCTCATCAGTGTCTTGTCTATTTGTACCTCCTCAGTTCCTTTGTCTGTTGTCAGTTCATTGTGATTGTGTGGGTCTTCGTTCTTGGACGTGTGTGCTGTTCTTGTGTCCACCTTTGGACTTTTCTGTGTATAATTCCCCGTGAATTCTTTGTGTACTCCCAGTGGTCTTTCCTATGTTTCTCCCTTGCCTGGATGTTTTCAGTTTTTGTTTTTTGCATGTTCCTTGCTTTTTTCGATCCCCCAATCATAACACTTGATCACTATGAATCTTACTTACGGCATAAAGAGCTACATTTAAATGGCAATTTGCCTTTGTTTCTCACTAATGCAAGTACAGACAATGCTCACAGACAATGCTGTAATCATCTATCAAACATTGAACGCTGAAATCTGCAGCAACATGCATCTTACCGGCGACACAATCAAATGTAGTAATTTTCACTTGCATAAATCTAAGCATCACCATAAATAGGACATAATCAGCCGCGAACACCTTGTGAATTTGTTTCTCGAAACATCTTATCCTTGGGGACAAAGTGGCAGGTTCACATCAAATATGAAATAACGTTTGAGAAATCATCATAGTCACTTCACTGTCAGCCTCTGGACAACATGAGTCACTATTGCTCAAGAGAAGAGCGTTGATCCTGGAGAAGTCTGATTATCTGAAAGACTGTATGATGTTTAAAGTATTGTACAAAGAATGTGATACAAACGTTCTGGTCCTACATGTTACTCCTACATGGTTGTTGTTCTGTTCAAAGTGTACAAGTCTCACAGATTATCGTAATGTTAACTAATCAGATCACCAGACTTGCGTCCATTCTGGAATATTATTCGTTTTTGTGTTTCTGATCTCCTGGCAAATTTATGTCGAATGTTCACTCTCCTCTCAGCTCTGATTAGGTCTCCACCAACTCCTAAGTAAAATACACTAGCAGCACTATGCTCACTAGCTAACTTTGCCCGCTGCTATACTTCTGTAAATAGAACGCCTCTTAATCAGCTGGTAAATGTGGGATATGCAAAACTGGCAGAAAGTGTAAAGGAAGCTTATATTTTTCTGAGAGCTTTTCATTTCAATTGAGAGGGGTAAGATTGCACCAGCAAAGAGAGGAGGCACAGGGGTATGACAGGGGTGCCCAATTTTTCATAACTAGGTCAGCTGATACTTTTCTCCCAAAGCCATGCTAAAACTACAGGAGTGAGATAGAGAGAGCTGACTTTTGTTTTGTTTTTTACTCTTCCAATCACATTCACTCCTGACACTTGGCACAGACACACAATCTCTTTTTTGGACCATTTTCTTCATACTACTAATGTCTGCACTCGCTGTTCTAACTGCTAGCAGAACAAGTGGACACAAGGTGATATAAAGTCTCACACTTAAGCAAGATATAAGCTAGCTGAGCAGTTGAGGCTTGTGTTTGTGTGTATATGTGCTACATCAAGACTCATCTTCTCCCATCAAGAAGCCCAAACAGGCCTCCTAATTACTTGCACAACCCCATTTGCACTTTGCTTTCCCTTTTACTCAAGCGTTGCTCTTCTGTGGCCAACACAGACTGTGATGTGCTGTGTATGGCCACAGCAGACCCTGGATTAATTACGCAGAGGTAGGAGTCATCACTTCACAACTTCTAATTAACAGAAGATAAAAAGGGTGAGGAGGAGAAAGGGATGACAGCAGGACAGCATTTCCATTACAAGGAAGAGTGAGCACTGAGAAAGGAGGGCTACGGCTGTAATTCAGTCAGCGCTGTTGTCTTCAGGATTAATTCTGACAAACACAGGCAATAACAATACCAAGCTGAGGCAATCAGTTGGCTCATATTACATAAGATGCTCCACAAGTTCATGCATGCAAAATATTTATGCTTTCCATCAAGCAAAGTGTGCCTGACTGTGCAACAAATGCTAAAGGGGTCTTAAGAAATATCGAGCTCTGAGCTACGACTGAATCTTTTCCACAAAACCATTTCAAGTAACCTGAATTGGCAGTCTTATGTGCACCTCTGCATCTGCCCCTCTATCCATGTTCATCTCCAGCACTTTGCATGACGCTGACGAGCACAGACGAGCAGCTGACTGAGACAAGACTGGAGGCTTTCTTCTTGAAAAATGGTGTAGCTGATTTGCAGCTTCTCCAGTCCACTAGGCACGAGGGAATTCAGAAGCAGGTGTGTGATGATCTGTGCACCTTCTAAATTATAGATGGGATGTTACGCAACAGAAGCTGCTTCTACTGTACAGGAGGTGGTAAAAAAAAAAGTACACTTAAATACACTTGTTCAGAGAAGCCTTGCTTGCAACACTTGGACAGAGATTTTCAGCTCAAGCGATGTCTTTTAAACACAGTGGGGAAATTATTTAAGGACTGGTTGGACTCAAACATGTTTTGGGTGCCACTACACTGTTAACCTTTCTGTGTTTTTAAAAGACATGGCAACACTCCAAACGTGCTGTAACAAGGCTCTCCAAAACATAAGTGATTATAATGAATCCTTAAACATGTTTAATCAAATTCAAAACATTTTCCTCTTAAATCCCTACTGGATCAATATGCTCGGTACGTCACTGAATCTATAGTTGCTTCTGAGGTAAAAGGAACCACCAGAAATGTCTCTTGCACTGAATTGTATGCTTGTTTCTTTCTTTGGTCTCCTGCGACTGAGAGCTGATTGAGGCAGGATAATTGGCTGTTCAGTACTCGAACTCCTGCAGAGAAGATGCCTCAGTTCCTCTGGCGAGCAGTAAATCTCCAGTTATTGATACATAAATACCCACAAGTTGAAGAGGACTGTATGTCTGAATAATCTCTGCTGTCATATAACCAATTTACATAAAAATCTAAATATATCATGATGCTCAATTCTCCTGGGTAAATGATGTACTTTTTCAGTATGTGGTATGTTTATGCTTATCATGTAGCAGTGTTTTTCAAAATATATGCATAAAGAAGATAGTGCGGTCATCCATTAACCCCAGGGTTGGTGGTTCGATCCCAGCTCCCGCTGTCCACATGTCGAAGTGTCCCTGGGCAAGACACTGGACCCCGAGTTGCCCCCGGTGGAGGCCAGCATGGCAACTGTGTCCCAATCGGTGTATGAATGTGGTGTGAATGTGTCTGTTTCTCTGCCCTGTGATTGACTGGCGACCACTCCAGGGTGTTCCCCCGCTTCTCGCCCAATGTTCTGGGAACCCTTCGGGATAAGCGGTATGGATAATGAATGAATGAAAGAATGCATAAAGAAAGGACATTATATAGATGAAACTCTGCAGGGAAATTAATTGTTAACTTAAATACTGTACTGCTGTTGTCTCCATTCCTTTTATCTCTTTTTGCTCTTTCTCTATGTGGACAACTGTGCATGTGAGCATGTGCAAATTGAGTGTAGCGGTGACTCTGTTTACATACGTAGATGATGTTGGCCCTTGACTGAACATCAGCCTGCATGACAAGACGTGTGTCTGTTCTGCGTGCATGCAGTCGCTTGGCTCGAATAAGGGAATTTAACTCTGTGTGGCTCAGCAACTGAAATGCCAGTACTGTTCTCTTATTATGCACCATTGACACACCATCAGGTATAGATTTAGAAAAGAAAACTGACACTGAATCATCATTCTGGGACTTCTTCATGTGCCCTCATTTACTATGTTTTAGCCTTTTGTAGACTACATTTCCCAGAGTGCCTTTCCCAACACTTAGGCATGCTCAAGCTTGTCGCACTCAGCTGTGATTTATATTTACAGGAGAGTAAACAGCAGCTCTTCTGTGTGAGGAAAAAGTGTGAGCTGTACCCTTCACTCAGAATGCAACATCTTGTGGCTGCATTGCATTCTGGTCTATTGAAAGGTTTATTACACAGAGAAAAACTATGTTTCACTCATTCATTGTTGAACGCCGGTGTAAAATGGAGATTCTAGGAAAAACCTCTTTGACTTTGAGGAGTTTGCAACTGAGCATTTATGCATTTATGCATAGCTGAGCAAGCATGTGTCTGCATAACTATTACGCCTTTCGCCTCAGCTCCAGCTCCAGCTGAGTTACAAGGAGTCATTCTCGTCATCGGTCACAGTCAGCCCATACCTTGGCCGTCCCTTCCAGCTGTTCTGTTACTGGCAGCAGTGAATGTGTGCATAGGCTCTCTACAACCTGCTCCACTGTTGCGTCTCACCATACCCAAACCCTGAGCTCAAAATAGAATCCAACCTCATTTCATGCCTCGTGAAGCTCTAAATTTGTGACAGATAGTGCTAGTAAATTAGGGAAAGAACAAAGTCTTTTTGTCTGACAAATGTTTCACTTCTCAGTGGAACTTGACAAACCTAAAGGCACAATTTCACAGGAAAGGTGACCAGCCTAATCCTAGAAAACTCCATTTCTTTCTGTGAGGATCTGAGGTAAAACAAACTTCTGAGCCTGAACTTGTCAACGGATGTAACTTCTGGAAATGGCTGCAATCAGAAAACATTAACCAGTGAGTTAATAGAAGGGAAAATAAACAAACATAACCAAGATCATGCACAAACACACTCAATTCAAGATGATTTTAAATTGTACCATTTTAGCTTAAAGTTTTTTTTCTGTCTGTCTCCTGAGGACTTCTCAGGCGAAAGGAAAGTGATGACACTCTGAATTTAAAAATACTTTTTGACTCTCCATTTTCTCTGTCTGTGAAGAGTCCCCTTGTATCTTTCAGAGACGACCTGCGGCAGCAATATCAAATTCACTTTCTGTTCAGTCAAAAAATCTAATCATTTGGGTAAGAGGACAAGCATTTATGTTTTATTAATCATCATGTGGGTAGTTTTAATAAGTGTGAAGTAATTCTACATAGTGGATGGACATAAATGAGAAATCATGTCAGAATTTCTGCAGCACTGATGGTAGCATTGCTCTGCTGCTTTATGTCAAAGATGACCAGTGGATGTCTAAGTTTTCAGGTTCCCCATGCAGAAATCAAAGAATAGAAGAATGCCATAAAAATGAGTGACATTTCTTTTTTTAATTTATGATATATATATAGATATTATAGCCCAATATATTCTCTGCAGTGACCTTTTATTTGATACACACATCAATTCCTCCATCTACAGGCCATTTTCAAAGTGCAGTAAGTGTGTTTTTCGCTCTTCACTCTCTGAGAAGAGAATTGATTACTGGCATTTTGGCTGTATTTATGTGTTTATCAATCTGTTGCAGTGGCTAGCGATAGAGGAGAGAGATGCCACACAAGTCTGAGGCAGGAATCAAATGGAAGACGTTTGAGGTACACGGTATGCAGCCAGCTGAGCACACGGGTCCAAACATGCTACACACAGCCTAACTGCAGAGTTGCGGCATTATGGGATAAAGGGGACAAGCCTGCAATATAAATCACTCATATCTACTACATCAAAAGCAAAACACTTGCTTCATTCTGCTTTGAGATTGAATGTACGCCACTCAAGGGAAAGTGACGCACGGGCAGGCTAGAGAAATGCATGCTTGTGATCCCTGCAGTCTCATATTCAGGATACTTATAAGATCCATTACGTCACACAGAAAAGCCAAGTCACACAGCAACCTTTCATCCTCTCATCCTCTCCATCCTTTCATCATGGTTTACTACTAGCTCTACTTTCCCTCTCACTCTGCGTACTCCTGTGTGAAAGAGCACATGTGGCAGTTTGGAGAGCGTGGTGGCAAATTAACCAAACAGGCATCTCTTTGCACTCGGTACTCAGCCACCCACCTCTCTTGAAATTGGCTGCCTTCAGCATCAGCACTCCACTCTTTAGCCATTAGCTGCTGCTTTCTAGTTGCCAGTGGGTCCTGAGTGGTCAGGTCTTGTGTGCTGGGGGGGGGGGGGGGGGTTCAACACGATGCAACACAAGCCGTGGGTGTTTTTTTTTTTTTTGTTTGTTTTTTAAGGGAAACATTTAAAACAAAATAGGCA
>JAVQJF010066826.1:0-12483 GCA_036023855.1 Gadopsis marmoratus | reverse complement strand
CACAGCCCATAATCAAACTGTGATGCTCTGTTTGTTCTGACACCTTTCTATCAGAACCAGCATTCACTTTTTCAGCAGTTTGAGCTACAGAAGCTCTTCTGTTGGATCAGACCACACGGCCTTCGGTCCCCACTTCCCTAGTCATAACCTCTAGAGTGCCAGCTCAGTAGAAGTGGATCTTTTTTAATCAACTTATGGAATTATCATTTTCTTACCTGATGTGTTATTAAAAATCTACACAAACCCATCCTTAAAACAGGATGTAAGTGAATATATCCGCCTGGATATACTTTCCCATGTCTATAAATCACAGACTAATATCTCCAGGTTCAAGATTCGTGCCTCATTTGGTCAGAAAAGTCAGATTTCAGTAATCAGATTCGATGTGAGTGATGTCTGCAGCAGGTAAGAGAGAGAAAGCTGTTCCTTCAGGATTTCATCATGTTAGAAAATCCTCAGTCAGTACCAAAATGAAAGCAAAGACTTATTTGTCAGTTGCCGTATTGGTTTACATTTCAAAATGCAGTGATTTGAAATTGATTGACTGCGACTGGTCCTTGCTGCAGAGCAACACATAGTTGGACCAATATTAATCAGCAGACAGCCTACAGCTCAATAACTCAGCCAGGACTGCTCCCCTCAGCAGATGGGTCGACTTTCCCTCACCTTCCAGATGAATAATTGATTACGTACATGGACCTTATGCCAGGTCATGATTGCTTAAGCACGCTCAAAACTCTGGGTGGATTCATGGAGATTTGGCACAGGGCCTGTGCCCTGATGTCACCAGTTCAGATCCCAGTAAAACAAACAGTACATGTCTTCTCTTAAATGTGTTCAAATAGTTTGAAGTTGGATATCAGGACTGTTGGGTAAAAGTCAAATGTTTTTGTTTTTTTTACTTTCAGACTTGTTTATAGCTTGATGACCAGCTGTCCAATGTTAGTTTTTATTTTGATCTGGAGTCATTAAACCGAGGTTTAAAGAACAGCAGAGGATATAACAGGGAAAAAAAAGAAAAGCTTTTTACCTAATAATTCCTCCAAGGCCTGTGTGGTAGGTTAGTTGTTAGTTATTTACACAAGACACGAGGTATTTAATGTATGGGGTCATTTTCGGGTGTTGGTCATTAGAAAGACTGGTGTCATTCAGGAATCTAAATAGAGATTTTCTGGAATCTCTCAGTTCCCAAACTGTGATTCGTGACATTTTTAAAATGTCGTAACTCATGGAAGAGACTGTTTTATGATCTGTTTTTTGTTTCTCATTTGTAATTCCTCAAACTTGTTTGCTATTTTTGAAAACGGAACAAGGCAGCACTACAAGGAGCCAGTGCTCTCAATTAATACAGTGTTTGCTCTGTACAGCTGGTTCATTGGCTGCTTGGAGTGAAAAACACAGGCTGCAGAAACATCGTCATATTTATGGGAATGTGCGAAAATTCGCTTGCTTTCTGCCTGAACACACCTTAAGCAGGATAATACTTAATGCAGAGGTGTCAGTATGCACCTTAAATCTGAGACTGCTGAAGAAAAATATAAGAGCATTTGTTGGAAGGAAAATCAAAAGAGTGTTGTTGGACATTTAAATGAAATGCTTTTTCATGTGTTGAGTCTACATGAGAAAAAAAAAGTTGTGTTCCTAATTAAAACATGCTTTCCCCTTCCGGCGTGAAATCCAGATGCTGATGAAACAAACTCTGCTCCTCACATCTGTCTCCGTTGCTTTCTCTCGTCTGACCGTCGGTTTCCTGTTTCTGCAGACTAAACTGACCTTGATCAAAAGTTTCATTCAGCAAAACATTAACAAATGGTGGAGCATCTGGACAGCAACAGAAAGTGAGTGAACGCACACGCACACACACACACACACACACACACAGGTGTATCATCTGAAAATTCAACAGGTCTGGGATTCTCTCTGTCAGTCATTACAATAAAGGCTATTGTGTGGTTTGGCTAGCTGTTGCAGGAGATAACATTCTCTGACAGGGCTTTTTGAAAAGAAGCTTATACATCTCAACTATCAAAATGGGTTTATAGCCTTGGCATGTGTGTGTGCGTGTGGGGAGGTATTCATAGTCAAAGCTTTGAGACGATAAAGACGTGAGTGAGCGGTAATTGATCCCTAAAGGTCTGCATTGTGCCAGTAAGTGTGTACTCTATGCATTTGTGTGTGTGCCAGGTGAGGTTGTGCACACACACACATACACACACACCGCAGTAGATTTCACCTGGTTTTATATAGAGTATGAAAGAACAATATATAAAATTACTGCGTGTGTATACAGCAATTGTATATTGTGACAACTTTATCTCATGGAATTATATTTAACATGATTTATGCAGCTTTGTTGCATTGATAACACGGTATCACTTTGCATTGTTTGATGTGTTTCTATACTATTATTTGGTTGTTGTCAACTGGCAGGACGATGTTTGTCAGGACCACATATGACGTCACAAAAGCAAGGTTTGTTTTCTGATCTCCTGCCTCCGTGGTTTACATCTGCAGTAACTGTGTAACTGGAAAAAAGGCAACACCGTAATTACCTTTCAGGTTGATATGGTGAGCTTGTTAGCACATCAAGCAGGTATGGAGTAACATTAGCATTTACTTGGAGTCATGTTTCTTTCTACCTTTCAAATATTTGCCCTCTTTTAGCTCTGTTTTCGTTTCCACCAATTTACTGAGGTAAATATCTGGCTCTTTAGTTGCTATATACACCACTATGATCACCAGCTAGTTGCTAACTTTGTCTCCTGTTTATTACTGGGAAGGTAGCGTACGCTGGGTTTATCAGAGCTTTTTTACTGACAAGAAAAGCGGCCTGCTGCGGTTGAAAACGGTGCCGTTGCTGTGAAGTTTGGTAAAGAAACCTAAACTGGTTATTTAGGGTGCTTAAGGAAGGTCATGGTTAAATGAAAAACACTGACTGTTGGTAGGCGATGGAGACAGAGGCTTTGTGCATCACACCCATCCTAACCTCTCAGAGTCATTATCCGCATGACCACAAGAGGTCACTAGTCTAGAAAACGCAAACATTGTCGGACTACTGCTGTTGTGTTGCCTTGTGTTCACACACAGCAGAAGCTATATAAGTGCCTCACATCACCGATGACTCTACATCACCAAAGTTTGATGACAAAGGATGTTGCCGACAGGGCCAACGACGGTCACTGATGTCATTCTTCCACCATGTGACCATCCATGGCTGCCAGTGTTTGGAAACACTTCTCTTTGCCTTCTTCAATTGCTGTATTGAAATATACTCCTCCAAATGTCAGCCTGGTCTTTTCAAGCTGTCCACAGTGACAAACAAGTGGCAGAGATTCCCCAGCACATCAGAAGACACATATGAATGAGACTCTCTCCCTGCAGAGAAGAGGGCTGTGGTTGCTGTTATCAGTATACCAGGTTCAATGGCTGGCCACACACAGGGCTGACAGGTTGTGTGTGTGCGTGTGTGTGTGTGTGTGTGTGTGTGTGTGTGTAGAGGATGCAGTGGGGATTTTAGGCCTGTGAGAAGTGTGTGTTTGAAAGAAGAGAGGGGCAGTGTGTGTTAAACACAAAGAAGAGTCAGAGCAAGAGTCACCGGGAAAGAAATTGAGTTGTAGATTTGTATTTGTGTGTATGTGTGTGTGTGTGTGTAAAAGAGAGAGAGAAAAGGACTGTGTGTGGGTGTCTGACGGGCAGACAGCTTGACAGAGCTCATCTGTGGCAGTCGCCCTCCAGTGTGTTATCAACGACGCCCAAACGGGCGCTGCCAATCACCCACATGCCGACGGGACCACACATCTACCCACCAAGCCAGACCAGACACACACGCCTGTCACCAAGTCTGCAGCAGTGTTTATGTGCACACACAGTAGGTGACGTTGCATGCTCACACACATGGGAAGGCAGAGACACCTCCATCTGCACACCCACAGCAGAGATACTGCCTCTCTCCCCTTTATAATACTCACTAGCTCTACCTCAGGCACCGACCACTAAGCACTCTCTGCTCAGCTCTAGTCATTAGTTGCGGCTCACCTTGTGAAAGTGTTGGACTGATGTCATAAATGCATGTTGTCTGTATAATAAATGTGCATTTATCCCTTAGTTAATCCATTGTTACAAGTAACAATTGATAATTTTAGGGTTTCAATGATTTATTAAAGTAAATCTTGTATGCTTTTATTGTTTTATTTATAAACCATTGTTCAGTCCAAAGATGTTCAATCTACAATGAAATAAAACTAAGCAAAAATGAAGCAAATCTACACATTTTATTTATTTTTAATTAACTGTGACTGATTTTTTAAATTGTTCATGAAAGTTTCTGCCAACAGACTAATTATCACTCGTATCCAAGAAGAATTGTTAATGACAGGTGGTAGTAGTTTCTTTGGGCCCAAAAGAAAACCTGGCTTCATATTGACCTGTATTCAAGGCCTGAGCCTCTGTGGGGATTAATAAGTCAAAACACTTTGATTTTGTGTCAACTGTGTGACCTAGGCAAGGCAAACAAGCCCCTAGAATGTCACTGAATGTGCCGATGGGGTCACATTCATACGGTTACAAAATAAAAACTCCAGAATAAAATGAAAGCTGACAATATCAAGCCCGAAAGCTATTAGGAGAAATCAGAACCTGGCCCAGATCTGTCTGGCCCAATTACATTTGGGCTGAGAATCAAAGGATGCAAGGAAGCATAGAAACATACAACAACCCCTAAAATGCAGCTGTAGCCACGAGCTCTTCCCAAAATGTTTGTCTCATCATCTAGTTCCACCTGGTTGCTCAGTTCTGCAGGAACAGACTTGTTGGTTGTGTTGCTTACAGCGCGATGCCTTTAAAGTCTTTAGCTCTTCCATCTTGACATTTCTGCATGTATTAATTTGTCGGTGTCTGTATTGATATCAATCAGTAAATCATTTCTTTATTTATTTTACATTTAATGATAGGAGGCACAGTTTAGAGCAGCTGAACTAAGCTAAAATATTTACACATCTCAGCTTAACTTCCCAAAGTAATTAGAATTAGAACAGGAGAATCCTTTCTTATGGTTGAATTTTCATTAATTGCACTCGGCGAATGAAATGATTCATAATATTTACCCTTATTAAAATCTCTATCATTAATTGGGTGGAATAATAATGTAAAATGCAATATTTATACCAGTTTGTTGGCATTTAGTAATCCCTTTTATTTTATGAATGTGTTCACCCACTGTGCCCATTGTGATGGTTTTGTATTGTCTTCTAATTCTTTGCATTGTTCAGCTATCCCTTTGCCAGCTCTTCATCCCAATCCACGTTGGGTCCCTTGTGGTTTGCCGTATCCTGATCTGCCACAAACACATCTGTCACACTAAGCATCGTTTCCATAACAACCATTATTGAGACGGCCAACTGCAGTCTGTGCAGAGTGTCAATTAACTCAAAAGGGAACGATGCACGAGCCTATGGACACACATGCTGTCCATGCAAATGTTGCAAACACACACATGAACGTCTCAATGACAGCATCAAGAGGGTATTATTCCACCAATTCAAACAGAAAATAATGATTAGTTACTCATTACTTTCATTCTATTCATCTCGCATGCACACACACACACACACACTGACAGCAGTGCATCATTTTCTGGTTAGAGTGTCAAGCTGCCTTATTCAAGTTAATTAGCGAAGTGTAATTCTGTCAGTCTGCAGGCTTAAATACAGAAGGGTCTCTCTCTGTGAATGTGCCATAGAGATGCCATCTGCTGAGACAACAGCAAAATGTATTCTTTATATTTTCTGACTCGCTTTTATCTTTAAAAAATCTTTTTAAACACTGATGTGGAAACAGGGCTTGGGGGTTCATCGTGCGGCAACAGTTTATTACAAGACAGTCAAGCGTTTGTTCACAGAGACCATCAGAGATTTAGAGAGAAGTGTTATTCCAAAGTGTGAAATTGAATGGGAATTAACCTGACAAAAATACAAACAAAAAAACGTGACTCTTGCAGGTGCTTAAGCTTCAGTTCTGGTCATTCTAAGGTGTTTTCATCAAGACGATCTATATATATAAAATATGTTTTATGATATTTTGTTTTGGCAAAGTATTGCAATTAATGTAGATACAGACATTAATGTTGCACACAAGATGAACTGTAGTAGCTTTGGTGATTACATTCCAGTCAGCGTCAGCTGGAGTTGGTCTTTAGCGTTGAGTTAATGTTTGCACGCTAAACTAAGATACTAGCATTATCAGCTAAACATCAGCATGTCACTGTGAACATGTTAGCATGCTGATGTTAGCCTTTAGCTTGCTGTGCGACGTCATCAGGGAGATAAATAAAAATAATGAATAAACAATATAACAAATAACAGAGCTTGTGAGAAGAGCAGTAAACTGTAGTTTGTGTTAGCTTTATCGCAGCTATAGCTGCTGTTTCTCACTGGAGTATATGTCATGTTAGCTGACAGATAAGTGCGGCAACTGATTTAAAGAAAGGGTTTTGGGAATGTAAAGATGTATGTCACATACAAATCACAACTGAACTGTAATTTTACTGGTGTCCAGCAAGTTGCTTTTTTCTAAATACTGAAAATGTCCATACATAAGCTATCATGATATTGTGGCCAGGAGCTTTCGACCTCCCTGCTGAGCGCACATTCTTGACTGCTTGTAAACGGGAAACCCGTCTAGACTCACAGAGCTGCTAGCATGTCTTTAGACTCGTAGTCTTGTTGTGACAAAGTTGTTTGACTGCTGTGCTGTATGTCAGTACTGTATTAATAGTTTTCACCTGAATGTGTTCAGTTTCACTGAGAGCTCCACACAGAGTGAAACCGGCTGTTTGTATCATTATTTAAAAACTGCTGTGACTGGCTGCCAGTAGTGTCTCTGAGGTAACATAATCCCAGCTGCTGAATAATTGCAGTTTTAACCAATTTAACATTTTAACCACTTATCACGGATAATAAAATAGGTTTGCACTTACCAAATATTCACCAACACGTCATGCTCTTAAAGGCCCAACACACCTATGGTCCACCCACACGGGCATTTTGACTTTATGCCTGATGAAACCTCCTGTCAGGACAGTGTGGGCCTGTACAATCCGCCTCTCCTCTTGACCCACCTGTTAGAGCAGCACTAATTACATCTTTTTTATTTGTAAGTGGATGTTGGTGACCTCATTTAATTTCCAGCATAGCTCCACCCAACTGCAGCCTGAGCAGAGATCTAATCAGCCCAAATATGTGAAAACAAATATGTACACCTGTACAAACATTGTATTCAGTGGGAAAGCAAACCAAGTATGAGCGCATGAAAATGTACTTGAGAGAGACTGACAAACTCAAAGTTGCAATGGGAAAGTACAGGTTACCTGGTGTAACCCCAGTTCTACGAGTGTGTGCGAGGCCCTCTAACGGGCTATTGGTTAATCCCCACGAGCCTCTGCTTCAGCACCTGACCAAAGGTCCATGCGCTCACCGCCCAATCAAGGGTAGCACCCTCCCCTATAAAACCCCAGTATGCACCTTGCTCGTCTCCCTTGAAGACTCAGTAACCGCAACCAGGGCCAGCTGGGGCCGGGACTTAGAGGGCCTCGCATGTACTCATAGAACTGGAGTTACACCAGGTAGCATCTATTTCTATTTCGTACGTGCTTCGCTTTCCGAAGAAGGACAAGAGGAGCAGACAGTATTAATCATTAGATCAATAAAGAAACACAGACTGATGGAGTGTCAGTGTATCAGGAAGTAGACACGTTGTTCAGACCAAAGAGGAAGTAGATGTGTGGAGTTTGCTTGTTTCTTGAAGACAGTGTTGTTGTCCTTGTCATGTGTTTTTTTTCTGTGTTTAGATGCCCCAGTTAAAACTCAACGCTTTGTTCCTCAAACTAATATGAGTCAACGCAAGTCACCAAACAATGCTCATACACACACATTTTACATATGCAAATGTGCTTAGATACAAACACAGCGTTAGTCAGGGATTCCAGAGTTACCGTACTTTAATCACCAAGGGCAACACATGGAGAGGAGCTTGGAGAGATGGTTCCTGAATTTACAGCTGGCAGAGTTTCAAACCAATCGTGATTCACATCACAAATAAATATGTCCCATATGTCACCTTTTCAGACACTGAGAAAGATGGGCTTTTCCATCTGTTTACCTCTGACCGGTTCACTACAGCTTGATTGACAGTGACGTAATGGTGAGCAATAAGTTCGGTCATGGGGTACTTAATATGAAAAAGTATATACCTATATACCTCATAACATCATAGTGAGATTGCATCACTCATTAGGGCTGTTGCATTACTTTCTACCATTAACTTAAACGCCCTCCTTCTGTAGACATGAGCAGCATTTCTTTGACTGCACGACCTGACGTGCCTTCTTTGCTCACTGTGTACCTGCTGCACAATGTTACAAAGTTCTTCTGCCACCAGGTCGACGTGAATATTTGCAATAATAAATCAAATAAAATGCAATTTTCACTCAGCACTCCAGCAGTTTAATGTGCTAGCTGACCTAACCTAACATTCCCAGTTCAAGTCCAGTTTCTTGTCATTCCCCACCTCTTTCCTGCCTCATTTCCTGTCATCTCCGCTGTCAACTGCGATGTCAGTGCATGACTGAGTTACTAAGGAAAGCAATGTAATTACATTAATGTGATTACAGCACTGTAGAAGGTAACCTTAAAGTGAAAAGAAACAGTACAAAGTGATGTGTTACAGGGGTCTTTGGGTGTCGGAACCAGCCAACCAACCAGATTCTAATGCGTTTCATTGAAACACAATTTTAATTTAATTTTCTTTGGTTCGAATGTACAAAACATTATTTGTATTTTATGATTTAATGTAATAAAGATTTGCATCGGCCAAAAGCGTTACAGGGATTATGAGTGAGGTCAGTTGACTCTCCACCACATCACTAATTTATGTTTTATGTGTAAGGAGACGGAGCCAATTAGGATCTTGACCCTTCATGTATATTTAATTATTTATATATGTGTATAATTAATTATTAGCCAATTATGATAAACAAATGGACAAAAACACCAGGATAAACAAGCTTTCTGCAGGATGCCCACGTGATCTTTTTACATGAACTCTGACTGTGAGGCGCTGGCTGTAATAAGCAACAAATTGTCAAAAGTGAGTAATCTTTTTAATTTAGTCAGTGTGTGTGTAATGGCGAGGATCTCACTGAATAGGGCAGAATCAGTGGCATGAATAAAAATGATTGTCTTATTAGAAAAAAGCCAATGTAAGGGCAACCACTATATTTCCACTACCCCATACTGCGACATAATGTGTCACATTTCATTGACTTTCAAAACTATTACAATTACATACACGTACATACATGCAAATATATATAAATATATATATATATATCATCGTCTTCTCTGTGAAAACAAGTAACGCCAGCTGAGCCTGTACAACACAATGCATGGAACACACACTTTCTAATAGAAAATTATAGTTAATTATAGTTATTACAAATAATCAGATTGAACCAGTGAACCATTGACAGCTACCACCGATGTTGTTTGGTTTTCAACTGTACACTAGAATCGTCATTAAATCATAATTAAATTGGTTGAAAAAATAAATGTTTATTCCTATTTACCTTCACAGTATTTACACATAGCATGCTGGTGTATTTTGATACATCATTCCATATGCGAAAACAAAATTCTTCCTATTTTTTACAACACACTATAATCTATATCTGCAACAAAACTCACAACACGCAACAAAACTACCTGAGACAAAAAGGTCCAACTCTTCTGGTTTGGTAAAGACTGATAAGCTCTGACTTATAGTGACATTTCAGTCATGTCTAACTGAACATTTGAAATTGATATATAATTAAATATGAACTCAAAGTCCGTCAGAATATTGTTTTTACTCTTTAGATTGAGGCCAATAATAAGTTGTGTTGGGTTTCTTGGCCCTCCCTGCTTATTTTTAGCCGTGCTAATGGAATTCCACTACTTTGGTCCAGGCTGAAATATCTCAACAACTATTAGATGGAAATTCTGTACAGAGCAGTGGATGAATCCTACATATTTTGGTGAACCCTTAATTTGTCCTCTTACACCATCATTAGGTCAAAATTTCAGTTTGTCCAATACTTTGGTTTATGATGAAATATCCGAAAAGCTATTGACATTCCAGCCACAGCTGTACTATGTGTTCATTGCTAATTAGCGCACATGCTAAACAAGATGGTGACCATGGTAAACATTATAGCTGCTAAACATCAGCCTGTTTGCATTGTTATATGCTTTGTTACTTGGCTCTCTCTAGCTTGCTTTATTCTTGCTTTGTTCATTTTTTTTCAGTCCATTTTGGTGGTTTTAGCAAAGTCCGGGTGTATCCAAACGTGTTTTTATGAGACTGACATCAAATTTACAACAGTTCACTGAATCCTCTTCTTAACTCCTCCTGTGCACACCCATACCCCCACACACATCATCCACCTATTCATGCAGTCATGGTTGTGATCTGAGGCGAGCCAAGCAGCTTTTGCGAATAATATCAATTCTCCATGGGAAACTAATGAGTAGTGGACATGCCCACCGGCCACAGGGGACACAATCCATTCCCTCACACTGGGCGTCTGTCGGAGACTGTGTTGTGTCTTCCTGTCTGAGTGTAGAGCTGTTCGCTCAATGCTCTGCCATATGGCCGCTGTGTCAGGCCCCTCCAGGATTTTCTTTGGAGAGTCACCCTGTGGTCCCGACTCTCTGTGCCCAGACGTGGCCCACTCATGCTGGGCCAAGATGGAGAGACAGTGAACCCCCCAGAAGGGAAAGGGGGAGGGTGGAAATAGAAAAAGTGTACAGTAAAGGAAAGAAAGATATTTGAAATGTTTGGAGAGACGAGGAATGGAGAGTACGGGTTGAGCAAGAGCGACTTAGAGATTATCTTTGATGACGTGAAAAAAGGAAGAAAGTCAGACGGAAAGAGAGGGAGGAGACGCGGGATGTCTACAGCGGCAATAGTAGAGATGAAGATCCTGTCAGATGGAGAGAAGAGACAGAAGAGAAAGAACTATTCAGTTGCAAAGAGGGGAGAGAGGAAGAGGAGGAGGGTAAGATGGTGCGAACAGAGAAGAAAGAGAAGTGATGAGAGAAGAGAAAAAAGGGGTGAAAGGGAGGAAATGGAGTGAGAGAAAGTGAAGAGGCCAGGTGCAGTGGCAGAGCAGATGGAGGGAAGGAAAGAGGGCGGGAGAGAAAGAGTGATGGCAGGGGGGAAAACAGAGAGAAGTTAATGTCTCGACTGTTGTGTGATGGGGCGTGTCTGTTCCAATGCCAGGCCGCTTTTCTACACAATCATTTAAAGACCCTGTTTCTGCTTTTTCCCGGGCTTCTCCTCTTTCTCTTTTCAAGCTTCCTCTTTCTTTGCTCTTTGCCTTCAGTTTTTTGCTCTTTTCCCTTGAAGATCCAATTCACCCCACTGGCATGACTGTACATCACAAAAAAGCACTTGAAGCTGTTTACCAAAACGCAACTTTTAAACAACAATTTATACAACTGCACCACATCAACACAGCAGATCATTTGGTGTGAAAGCATAGAACAGGACATGGTCGCCAATATCTGTATTAGCTGTTAATAACTATATCTTCTTGGTTTAATAGCGTGGTTTTGTGTTCAACCCTTCTCATATATCACATAAAAAAAGCTGCTCAAAAGCCTAAGGACATAAAGTGATTGCTAGAAATTATGGGAAATATTCTTATTCGCTTTCTTGCCGAGAGTTTGATAAGAGGATTCATAGCATCTGTCTGGTAGAAATAAGGCTACCTAGCATTAGCCAGATTAGCTTAGCTTGAAGACGGGGGAAACAGCCAGCATGGCTCTGTCCAAAGGTAACAGAATCCGCCTGCATCAGCACCTCTGAAGCTCACTAGTTAACATATTGCTTGTTTCATTTGTAAAAGAAATACTACAAAAACATTTACTCACATTTACACACACACACACACATCTGTCTGACACTGAAGTCCTGGAGACGGTTTGCCGTCACAGAAAGCAGGGTGGAAATAGCATGAACAATCTCTCTTCTTTTCTGTCACAGGGTCACTGGAGCAGCGCGGACATAAACATAATAATCCTTTTGAGCACCGTGGGGGGGGGGAACAGGATGCCCATATATGGAAGTGAGGAGAAAGGGAGGCGTGGCGGGCCCTACAGGGCCGTGTTGGGGAACTTGACATGGCGGAACGGCTGAATTATATTGGAAGGCCTGAGAACAGCATCCAGACTGTTGGAGTGGAGTGTCTGTCTGGGGCTGACACACACAGACACACACACACACACACAGACACAGACACACACACACACACACACACACACACACACAATCTGCTGTGCCTGTCTCCTTTCCATTTCTCTCTCTCCACGCCTCTGTCCTGCATGCCTTTTCTCTTTAAAACACGTATTTCTTTCGAACCCATCTGTCATCCACGGCAACTTTTACTTC
>JAVQJF010066805.1:0-26262 GCA_036023855.1 Gadopsis marmoratus | reverse complement strand
CCCCCCCCCCCCCCCCCCCCCCCCCCCCCCCCCCCCCCCCCCGCCCGGGAGCAAGAGCGCGCGGGCCAGCCGACGGGTGAAGCGCGCGCGCTCTTGTCGCCGCCGCTTCAGAGCAGAGGAGCCGTTTATTCAGCTGCTGAACGAGGGACGGACCGGAGGGAAGGATGAGCAGGACGATGAGTGACTGAATGAACGAGCGGACCCCGAACTGGGCTTCTTCCAGCAGCACCGAACCGGTGAGAGGACACAACAACAAGCAGCGTGTGTATATCGCTCTTGGTGGGAATGTATTATGCATTGATTGTTTTAGTTCCTCCTATCAGCCGCTGTGTGTGTGTGTGTGTGTGAGCGGGGACAGTGTAAGATGCGATGATGTTCAGTCACTTTGACACTTCGGTGTTTGCGTAAATGAGGCAAACCTGTCGGGGCGGGCGACCGGGAGTCGGGGGCAGCCCGCCGAGGACTCTACCGGCCATGCACGGCTGTCCGGCGGTGTCTCAGGTGTGAGCCCTGCCCTGCCCGGGAGACGCCATCAGTGCCGCTCCAATTAAGCGTTTAGGCTGCGCAGTCTCCTCTGCTCTGCCGGAGAGAGGGGGAGAGCGTCGTTTCCCCAAACACCTGCCGAGCGGGGCTGTGGAGCCGGTGACGGAGGAGGGACAGTGGACACAACCGGGTCTCGAGGGTCAGCGTGCACCAGAGGCAAGGCTAGGACAAGGGGGGGGGACGACGACAATATATACGGACAGTAGAGTCCGTGAGGCTGAATTAGCGATGATGATGATGATGATGATGATGATGATGAAATACACTAAATTGAAATACACGATGGCAGTAGTTGGATTCATTATTACACACACACACACACAACATCCCTTTCTTTGCCGATTTTTTAAATGCGTTTAGTGCTGGGAGTTGGTGCAGCTGCAGGAGATCATGATATTGGTTGATCTCTGTTGTGTTTTTTATTTATTACATTGTCATTGTTTTTAAATTTCTCGTGCATTAGTCTCAAGTTGTTTTACT
Source organism: Gadopsis marmoratus (assembly GCA_036023855.1). NCBI lineage: Eukaryota > Metazoa > Chordata > Actinopteri > Centrarchiformes > Percichthyidae > Gadopsis > Gadopsis marmoratus. The sequence goes on along the minus strand of JAVQJF010066805.1, from coordinate 25,239 downwards.
GTTTACATGTTGGTGTTTGAGGTATGCTGCTGGTGATGATGATGATGATGATGATGATGATGAATATTATTGTTGTGGTTGTGGCCATGATATTATAATGGTTGTGGTGGGAGTTTTGATGATGATGATGATGATGATGATAGCTGAGCTAAGGGCTTTCGTGATGAAGAGGAAGACGAAAATGGTGCCAGTATAAATCCCGACGATGACGTGGTGGTAGTTCTGATGACGATGATCACGAGGATGTCTGCAGGGTGGTGATACATGGCAATTCAGTCATGCAAAGGGTAAAAAAAAATGTATTCCAATGTTTCCTGTAAGCAATATTGAACGATTTAATGAGTAAAGGAAAATAAAAGGCCACTTGTTGAGTTCAGTTGTTCACAAGTTGCCTTGTTTTATAGGCCGAGCACACAGAAACAACACTTGAGAGGCAGGATGATTCTGAGTACATTTCCACCGGCATCAGAGCATCACAACCCACTCATTTTGTGTATATTTTTGCCCTCAACTAACTCGGACACAGCAACCGTGTGTTTTGGGCCTCCCTGTCATCCCTGTTGATTTTGTTCCATCTGTCCAGTTATTCATGCTGGGTGAGCTATGACTATATGACTGCAATCCCAGAGAAACCAGGTGTTTGGAAGGCAAACCAAATGCATTTATTCATTATTTTGCACGAGGTCTAATCCTAGAAATGTCAATATTGACATTGATTTGGTCAGGCTGCCACATAGTTTGCATCTCGCTATGTGTGTGCTTTGTGTATGCACATAATGCATGCTGCCTCCGTACCTGCTAAGTCTCTGTATTTGTGCTGGTGACAAAAATATCCAAGACACTCTTTCTGTCTGGCTTCCTTTGCTGTGACTGCATCCTCAACTAATCCATTAATGACTTAAACAACCCACTACTTCCTTGCTGGAGAATGTGGTAACCCACATCATGGCTTCTATTCTTGTCCACGTTAATCTGGTTATGTGTATCGCTGGCACTGGACTCTGGTTACTTGTGACGCTGCTGATTACTGACCTCCGGGATCCCACTACTGTCAGCATAGCATGTCTGTCCAATAGATCTCTCCTGTGTGTGTGTGTGTGTGTGTGTGTGTGTGTTACATGCTGTTAGTGTCAGTGGGGAGTTGTTAGTCCTGTAACAGATGCCTTGTGTTATGAATGGTGTGGCAGGAGGAAAATGATGTTGACAATGACTAAGAAGTAGAAGAAGACTCACGTAGCCAGGAGCAGGGCCTCTTATAACGGTTACCAGATGAAAAATCACATTTTAAAAGTAATTTATATGATATTTTTAGGTATTTACTCTTAATTGCTTGATTGGATTTACACGCTACACTGTAGTTGGTGTGTTCTTGCATAGTGTCAAGTGGCAGGATAGGTTGGCCCTTGAGGGGGACAAATCTTTAAAACGCTAACAGTTATTTTTTATGGTCCCCTCAGGGCTAAAACAGTTCCCGATGGCGATGACCCTATTGATTTAGAAAGTCATTATAAAAAATTTATCAAAATCAGATACTGGCCATTGCCACTATGGAGCCCCAAACTATTCAATATCAAATAATTTGATAATAATAATTTCTGTAAAATAATCAAATGAACCAAGACATTTTGAAATAATAATTTGAAATACAAGAAATCATTAAAAGTCAACCTCAAAATGTTATTTTAGCATTCCTAACTAAGCAAGGCTATAAGCTGGTCGTGTTATTACTCAGCATCAAAGTGAAGGGACACTGTTAGCAGGTTTAGCTGCCCCTCCGCTGGCGAGAGCGCCCACGAAGAAAAGCCCGTCTTTTCTAGATTCAAAATGCTGTTCAGCCAATTCTGAAATTAACCAGCTGGCTACTGCTGCTTACCTCCCCCTGGCTCAGAATTTCTTTCGTTGTTTTCGTTCTAGCCAAAATGAGCTGGCTAACGCTGTCAAAACGGGCTCTTCACTTTCATGCTGAGTAATAGGCCTCCGTCCAAGCTCTCAACCCAGCCTAGCTTATCAGCTCGGTAGTTAGCGTGCACAGCCATTATTGGAAGCAGAGGTCACGTGACTGCTGCACTGAGGCTCACAGGAGCTCTCGCCCTGGAAGCAGGCTAATTGCTAATTAGCTAATTGGGCAGCTGACACAGGTTCGTTGCTAGCATGGCGGCTGAGCTGGTTGCCTCTGTTCTGTTCCCGAGTGCGTTGATGCCATCTTATTTTCCAAGTAAATGTTACTTTGTCATTGTAAAGCTCTACATTTATGCTTATTTAGTTAATTTTGACGAGGTTGGGATGCGTTGTTGCGCTGATGTGATCACGTCAGAGTTTTTCATTTCTGTGATTCAAGGAACTAGAATTTGATGTGTTTGCTTTCTTTTTTTTATTGTAGAAGTGAAACCGCTCAGCTTCACCTTTTTGACCTCACTGAAGGAAAAAAATAATTGCTTTCAAGCGGAACCTGCCTGTTTCCTCCTCTTCTTCTGCGCTCATATCGATAGAGTCAAACCCAGTGAATTATGACAAAACAGCCTTGTTAAGCTAAACAAAAGCAAAGGTTAGTTATGGCGTTTGTGCTCATTTACAGCAGCACTTCTAGTCGGCTGACTCAAAATTTATTTTGACATTGTTGTTGCTATAGCTAATAGGAGCTAACTGGCTAAATTGGATAGCAGGTGTTGAGTGAGAGACACGGGTCATGCGATGCCCGAAACTCCAGTGTCACAGAGATAACAATTCTGTTATCAATTAAAAGCAAAACCTTTTTGAAATAAAAATGAACAGATATTTAGTTCATGAAATATTGGTTAATTTATATATTTACACCTACACTTATTTTAATAATAATCACTTTGGGGTTTGGGGTTTCCCCATGCATTTTCCCCAGATGGATCATTACATTTTCAGTTCTCATCGCAAGCTTTCGAACCGACTCACCAATTACATTTTAACTTTTTTTTTCTTGTGTTCAGAACGTGGCTTGACTCAAAAATGTGAAATCTGTTTAGACTGCTACTTTTATCAGGATTATTTTGGGAGGCACCCCCCAACGAGACTTGAAAAAGCATGGCGTCCCTCTACACGTTGATTAATTAAGTCCTTATAACAATAGAATGTGGCGACTGGGATAGATCGTAGTATCCATCTTGTCTCTGGCTGTGGCACAAAGTCGTTGGCCTATCCCGTTTTATTTTATGCTGTGTTTTAACGTTCATGGAAGTCGGTGCCCAATATGCTGCTTGCTCTGTCCAAATGCCACATCACATATTTGCACCTCAGCACTTGCTGGACTAGAGACTGCTGTGAATGAAGACCAAGGGGTGGTGCTTAACTGGCCTATCAAACCTGGAACTTTACAGTCAGTGCAGGCATTTGTTAAATTCAGCCACAAAATGCGAACAGAAAACAAGACCCTATATATAGACCTCGCCGAGTGTGTTTTCTTCATTTCCCCTCTCATATCTGTTCATTTCTGGTTTCCCCTGCACCTGTTGCCTTCCTGTCTCTACCACATTTCCCTTTGCGTCAGTGTCTTCTCACTCTGCTGAGGGGCCTCCACCCCTCGTCTCTGTCTTTATAACTCCTCTCTCCTAACTACCTAGGTGTACTTTGTTGCAGACAGCCTGTCTCTCTGTATCATTGTGACCTCTTGCATGAAAGATTAAAGCGCTCAAAGACAAGTTTCTTTATTTCAGAGATCTTTATTTCGACAGTGTTTTCTACCTACCAGCTACCAGTTTATTTCGGCTTCACGACCACAGCAGGCTATCCACGTAAACCACATGGCAAAACAGCAGAATGAGGGCAAAGGCCACAGAATATGAAAACTTTCCACTACAAGCCTGATATAGAAGACCGTTCTAAACATTTGATATAAGAGAGAAGTTAAAAATGTGTTTAATGTGATGTGACTAAGGTCTAGAAAATGTACAGTCAAAGTATTTTTAACCAAGTATCAAAGGAAGCTAAACACTCTGCTAGAATGTCAATAATCACTTACACAGTGGGCTGGGACCGTATAGGTTTCAGATATATTCTGGGTGTAAAGCCCTCTGAGTTTAAAATCAATAAAGATGAGTAGTGCCGACCTAATATCAGCCTGATTTCCCTCATGGGGCCAAAATGGTGGGCGGGTCTCAGACATCATTCATTCCACTCAGTTTCCAATCACTCCCAAAGTATCGCTTCAGGGATTCATTTGACATGTTTATTGCCAAATGGTGTGATTTCCAAGCTGTGCTGCAGTTTCTGATGTACCAACAGTGATCTCACTTGCACGGCAGACTGATTTTGGCCCTCGCACTTGTGTACCTCACTTAGTCCTTTTAGGGTCATTAATAGCCCGTAGCAATAAATGCTGCATGCGACATTGTGCTCGGTCCTCATATCGAACAGTCGGATTTTGCAGCGTTACACTCCTCTCAGTAATTATTTGTGTTATATCACTTAGAAGTGGTACATGTATTGTTTGAATTTGCTCTATGCACGCGTACACTCTTTACTATACGTCTCTTGCAAAGTATATATAACATTCAGCCGAGGGAGAAGTTATTTTCTCGATAAAACATAGCCATAAAGACTTTGTTAGCAATTGTGAAGATCATAAAGCTTCATATTTTGTGTACATACAGTATTTATGTATGAGAGGACAGCTAAATGTGGCTGCTGAGAGGATTGTTAAAGGAGAAATCCACTTTAATATCTTTACAGTAGCATTATAACTTGTAATCCTGAGTTAGTTATGCTATGTCACGCCGTATTTGACTTATCCCCACAGGTAAGTTGTGATTGTAGATAACATTGTTTCCAGGTGCATCAATTTCCACCAATGCTCATCAATCAAACTAGGAACAATCCATCACAGTATAGACAGATAGCAGGTCCTCCATGTACAGTCGCCTCAGTAGATTAGGATACAATGCAGCAGCACGGCCTGTATGGGCTTAACAGGATTTTCTCAAGCAGACATCACTAACTGAAGTACATGATGTAAGTACACATAATCACAATAAAATGATTTATTATGAATTATGAAAAAGAATAGAAACTACCACATTCTTCACAGTAATACTGTCATTAATGGGGATATAATTCTTTAAAGTGAGCCTGTGTAACCTTTGCCAAATAACAGCTACTGCAGCCACACGATAATGGTTTATGTTAAAATTTTGCACTAAGTAACATAAGAAGTAATGTCATACCAAATGTTTGCTAACATCAGCTAACCAAAAGCTACTGGTCATACCAGACCAGGTAAAGTTGTAGGGGTGTTTTATAACTCATAAAGTGAATCTTTCATTCAATAGCTGCATAGTCTCGCATTAAATAATACACTCACCTCTCTCCTAATGCCTTATTTGCATTAAAAATATTGAAGCAGCAATCAAATCGGTTTTCCCATATTTTTTCAAAACAGCAGTAATGAAGCTGATGAATGCATTTTAGCTACTCCTTTAATAGAAATGGAATAGTTACAGGTTTAGGAGGACCCATCGACAAGGGTGGCATTTATCTTTAAAGATTAGAAACAACCCCACACCATGACTGGTGCTGCACCCAGTCACCAGTGTCCTTGGGTCTACTAACTCACAAACACAGGCATTCTCAAAATTAAAAAATTTACACACACACACACACACACACACACACACACACACACGCACACTCTCTCACTCTCACTCTCTCTCTCTCTCTCTCTCGCACAAAAGGTAAACCACAGAACAACCTAAATCGGACAGACATACATTTACAAACAGACACAAACACACCTGATGGCGCCGTCATCACTGTCATCCCACCGGATGATGTTTAAAGATGAGCTGGGCATTGATATGCAGACGCTCGCCCTGCTGCTGCTAAGAATAAACACCGCGAAGGTGGAGGGGAGCCATTTGTTTTACGAGTAACCTCAGCCTTTGACACACACACACACACACACACACACACACACACTCGAACCGGCGGCCATGTGTCTATGAATCAGTATTTGTGTCTCTAGCTGTCTGTGTGTGTGTGTGTGTGTGTGTGTGTGTGTGTGTGTGTGTGTGTGTGTGTGTGTGTGTGTGTGTGATCTGTATGCGATGATTCCCAGGGCAGACTGTCCCGGAGATATTGTTATTGTTGTCGGCGACGTTGTTGTTGCCTCAAATTACATTTCAGGGATGGCTTGATGCTTGCCAGCATGAGACAGCGCTAAGTGGAGAAAAGTGACTAAGGTGGCTGTGATTTCTGGAAGATAGAGGAAGAAAAAAACACAACAACCCTGCGTCTGTCCTTTTCTCAGTGGCCAGATTCAGCACAATCTGCTCTTTTGAATTCATGAATGGGATGCATGATGTGAAATGGACAATCCCAGACTTACCCAATCAACTGTGAAAATGGGCACGGATGGAGAATATATTGACCTTTAAAGCTTTTCTGAGTGGACAGGCTTGAATAGACATCATGTGAAGTGAACCCTTTTAAGAACAATTCTGCAGCATTGGGCAAAATTGAGGAGTGGGTGAGTCTCTTTGGACTGGCTACTGGTTGTCAAACAGATGAAGCACTTCTCTGCCCCTGTTTGTACAGCTTCCACTTTCATTTTCTCCTAACTCCGTGTTCTCTCTGTCCTCCCCTCTAGTTTGACTCTCCTCTGTCTGTCTCTGTCAGTGTATGCTGGCATTAAAATCAACATTTTCACTGCAGTGTATAACAATTAGGGTTGAAAATTCTCTTTTCCATTATTTTTAGCATGTATGTGTAGTGGGTGCATAGTGTTATTTACCACACTTCCCACAACAGATAACATGGAGTACATACAGCACGTAAACTAAAACTTAAAAATGGCACAACTTCCTGATGCACTTGAGGAAGAAGATTTAAGAAATATAACACCAGAAGTGTTAACACTCAAAGACACCAGTCCAATGAGGCGGAGTGCAAACTCTGTAGATGTTAACCACGCAAGAACAATGGCTCAATCCGACATGTAGGCCTCCAGCCACAAATTTGAGTGCACGAGACAGCTCTAACATTACAACTAAACATCCATCAAAAAAGGTCCTAGCCAGAATGGCGCCATGGTACGATTCCCCGCTGCATGCAGAAATAACCTAAATGATGATCTTACACTCCCATGTAATCACTCGCACATACTAAAACTGGTACGTGGATATGATATGCTTAATAAAGGAGGCTGTAATGATGGTTCCTTTTTCCATGTCAAACACTGTACTTTCATGATGACTAATTGCATTACCACATTATCTAAAGTATATGAAACCAGAAGAATCAGAAAACCAGACTAGACACCATTCTATGACCCAGAGTTCTATGTCTAAAGCATATTGATAGATATGTTTTGGCAGTGGATCAAGCTCTTAACACAACATTTATATAATCTTGATTTGGCTAACGTATTAGCAAACAGTTTACACTAACATAGCAGACAGAGAAGAATATTAGCATTCGTCTGGAGTCAAGCTTTTGGCCAACTGATGAGTATAAATCCAATTTCCACTGTTTGTTCAGCTTTACCTTTGTCTCAACCAATTCTTGAAGGACATGTCTGGATGTTTAGCTGCTTAATGCTCCACTACGATCACCGGCTACCTTTCTGTTCACTGTTTGGTGCTGGACCGTAAGTGTGCAGTGGGTCAATCGGAGAATTTTTCACTGAAAACAGCTGCATGCTGCTGCTGGTAAGAAGTCACCCACAGACGTGATCAACCATGTGAAGAGATGATAACAGCCTTCTGAACCTACTAGTACGTGTAGCAGGCCCCTTGTAACCCATATCGACTGATAACCACGGATAACGCCCATTCGGAACGGATGTGACAGTGAAGCAAAACATTAGCCGGCCTTAAATAATTCTCTGTGGGTTTGTCACTATAGAGCGACTTCATTCATATTGCACATGGTCCTTTGACCCATTGTTAGTATAGAAATATTGATTATTGCAGTGTTAAAATCTAACTACCTCTACTGGCGAGAGGACAGTGGAAAAAAAGTCCCAGCATTGTTCTGTGATAGTGGAACAAGAATAGTTACGTTTTCTTTGTATTTGTTTGTCTCCTTCCTCCTGTTTTACTGTTCACGTTCATTCCCCTCTGCCTCTCTTCTCCTTTCTCTCTTTCTTTTCCTCCTATACAGTCTGTCCTGCATCTGTTTCCTGATTACCTCCTCTCTCGTATTTTGGCTCATCAGGTTCACTCCCGTCTGTCTCTCTCTATCAGCCTCTCTCTCGTTCTGTCCTCTCACATACCCAAATCCCCTTCTCCATCTTCCTTCCTCTCCTCTCTCTCACCTCTCACCCAGCACAGCCCATTACTCTCTACGGCCTCCTCACCTCGTGCCCTCCTCTGTCTGCCACTCCACTCCTGGGTTGTTTACCACCGTTGTCCCCTTTTCCTCATTTCTCTTCTGTCTTCTCTCTGTCCAATTTCCACCACCACTCCCATATATGTCCTTTTAAATGTCTCTTCCTGCCCAGCTCGACATCCTTTCATTCATTAGAGATCTTACCCTGTCCTTCCCTGTAACGCTTCATCTTGCATTGTACTTCCTAACTCACTTATCTGTTTTGTTCTGGCCTTTTCTGTCCTGGCTGCGTCTGTCCTTCTCTTGCAGGGCTCTTCTTCTATTCATTTGTGTGTAATCCGTCACAGCAGCATAAACCCAAAACCTAGTTTATATAATCTGATAAGAGTCTACACACACACACACACACACTCATATAAGCTTTCCAGCCACGTTGCATGCATGACTGCGTCTGACTGTGTGTTTGATGGTATGCTCACGAGTGCATGCCTGTGCGATTGTGAAACCATGTCAGCTTAATTGAACCGGTTGGTTTGTATGTTTGAGTGTACGTGTATGTGTGTGTGTGTGTGTGTGTTGGAGAATTGCCGTGGCTGCTGGTGGATTTCTAATTGGATTAAAGAAGGGATGAGGATCATAAGCCATAGAGCGATAGAGGGGAAAACAATAAAAAATAAAATGAAGCAGGAGTGGACGACAGGCGCTCCCAAACACCCATAATCCACTCTGTTGTCATGCTATTGCAGTCCCTCTGCTTCTCTGTTTTTCTCTGTCACGCACACGCATCGCCAGCTTTTCTATCTCTTTTTCAAACACTCACACATCGCTGCCGTGCAAATACAACACTTCAGCGACATTTTTCTTTTTCACTGTTTGTCTTTGTGTTTGTGGAAGTTGTGTGTTCGCTCCGAGCCCCTCAGACCCAGTCGGTGTGACCGACTTCAAAAGGGCACCGGTGTCTGTGTGAATCCGAAAATGAAGCCATTTTTCTCTATCCATTTGCGCCCTGAAAATAATGGGCTCCTTTGAAAATATATTTGGAGCATATTCACTGCCTCTCCCTGCTTGCTCCTGTGAAATAAAGAAAGGGCAGCGTGCAGGGGGGTTATCATACGGGAACGCATTGAGCTAATGAAAGACTCTGTTCCATTTAACTTCATTAGTTTTACCACGGCTCTGTTGCTCTCATTTCCTGAGCACAAACAAATCAAACGTGCTCGAGTTATCCATCTGCTCGGTTATCAAACTGTACTTGGCATCACTCTCAGGCCCCAACACACACACAGGGTGACACACCTCTTTTTGGCATTGAATCGAAGGAGCAGTAATTTCTCATCACCAGAGGGGTATTTTCTTTTGAAATTAAAGAATTGGAGAAGAGAGAGAGCAGGCGAGTGCCAACACTTTATGAATATGGCTGAGAGTGGAGCCGGAGGACTTGTATAGTGCACTTATTTCTTAGCTAGAGGAAAGCGGTGGCAAGGCAGTGGAGCTGGAAGGAGACGGATGAAAATGAGATTTGGGGAAAATAGAGAGGGGCGGAAGAATGAGAGGGTAAACAACAAGGATTTAACCACAGTGGGATGAAATAAAGAAATGATGACAGATGAGGATGGAGATTTGTTGAACTGATTCTGATCCTCACATCTTCCGTCTCGCAATGTAGCAGTAGCATTTTGTCCATATGCCCTCTTCTTGCAGCAAACTCCCCTTTCCTTGTACTTACCACTGCTGCCACTGATTCATAAACAAGTCAGCTTTAATAAATCTGCTGTTCATGAAGCTTTGTTCATAACTGAGAGCTGTGAATAGCCATAAAAATGCAGAGAAGCTTTGGGTGGAGGTGTAGATGCATCCAGGGTGAGCGTAGTGCAAACACTCAAAGACTGAGGTTCCCACAGGATGGCTGGCATCCAGTGTGTGTGTGTCTGTGTGTGTGTGTGTGTGTGTGTGTCTGTGTGTGTGTGTGTGTGTGTGTTAGAGAGACGGAAAGTGCTTCTATAGGTCTGTGTGATGGAAAGCGTGTGTGTGGTCAAACGGTGTGATGACTTTTAGTTGTGAACTCCATGTGAGTGCATGTGTGTGTGTGTGTGTGTGTGTGTGTGTGTGAAATCCATACAAGTGAACACTATAGCACAGCCTGCATGGATGCAGTGGTGCATTGTTGTGAGTATGCTTAGTATAAAGGTTCACTCTGAACGTTCATATTCATTTATTCATGCATGCTAAGTGTGTGTGTGTGTGTGTGTGTGTGTGCGCTTTAGCTAGCTAGCTCCCTTAGGCTCTCTGCTATCCTCTCTCTCTCTGTGTGACATTAGCAAGGGACGGAAGTCTGTGCGTCGTGCTGCCAGTACCTCTCAACATCACACACACACACACACACACACACAGAGGGAAAAACAAACAAACGGAGGCTGGCAGATACTGGATATGAACATCTGCAATATGACTTGCGCTCGGGGAGAGCAGAGTGAGTGTGTGTGTGTGTGTGTGTGTGTGTGTGTGTTTGTGAGCGTGAACAAAACATCCATCCATAGAAAGCTGGGGGGAAGATTATTCTGATTGCGTGTTGCGTAATACCATACGTGTAATATGCATTACGAGATTTCATACATTACATTGTGGGTATTATCTAAAGCCACAGTCGGAGCCTTACTCTCTCACAGCATGCAGTCCAAAGCTGTATGGAGGCTATTGTACAGATTTTATAACTGTTTAGGAATCACAAAACACCTGGACACAATGTTACATCCAATATATTACTGTAGGCATGCATGAAGAGCTCATACCACATCACAGGACAGTTGGTTAAATAATTTAGATTTATATTTAGAATAGTGATCAAACACCTTCTGCTAATATACACATGAATAGATCACATAAAACTGTTGCACTGTTGCAAAATTATGCATAGCCCACACGTGGTCCACTTTCAGAAATCCCCTCAAGAATAAAATCCCCAAAAGCTTTAAATAAGCAACAATCAATGTTAAAGTTTAGAAAAAACATGATAATGAATAACATCAAGTTGTTATTCATTAAGAACGCATGATGGTGCATGAAAATACATGAAAATACATGAAATCACCTTTTCCCAACAGAGCCCTGCCCACTTCAATCCAGTGAAAATATCACCGGAAAAAACACAAGTACAAAAATCCCTCAAGTGAAATAACCAAAACTAGTCGAGCTTTGTCAGAACATTTTGTGTTCATACTGAGAAATACTTTTTCTGGGGCATTAACACCTGGGAAACAGCTTTTAGAAACACCTCACAAATGGAATATACTTTAAAATCCTTACTCGTGGCACACTTTAGATTTATTCATCCCAGTTGCATGTGTATGTTTTCAGTGATATATTTGTCCTCGAGCTGTGTATTTGTCTTTTATGCAGTAACTATTTTTTGTTTTATCTTTTGGTGGCAATATTGTGTCATATCATGTTGTCATCCTTACTATTTACTCTCCTGCAAAAGAGAGCGTGCTGTCAGTGGGTGTCCCCTGTAAATAAAGGATTCAATCAATCAATCAATCAATCCTGAGAGGTGTTTCTAATACATTGCCCACCCCACTTATAGCAATGTTTCAAACACCTCTCTATATCACTGGGTGTATGTAGGGCTATATCTCAAACTGAATCTAAGTTTGACTTGACCTAATACCTTTTAGCCACTTGTACGGTGGATATACTGCTCAGGGGTGATCATTAAGTACACACACACTGAGAGAGTCCTTTTCCACTGGCTGGGTCTATTCAGTTATTTTTTCCCTCTGATGCCTGATCATGTCTTTAAACAGGCAGTGTAGTTATTAACCTCCAGCCCCAGGGCCACGTTCATTAAGTTCATTCTCTAATGTAGGCCTAATCTAGGGGTAGAATGAAACATTCATACATGCTCCACCATTCATCTGTCTGCTGATACTCCACCAACCCTCTCTGGCCTTTCCAGCCTAAAGGGCCCACTGACACTTTTCTCATTTCCTCCTCTGTATGCCATTACTCTTTTCTCTTATTGTCTGCTCCCTTATTCTCTCTCATGGTCTTAGTGCTTTCCTCATGCCTTTCCTTTCCTCTATCCTAACGTCCTCCCCTCCCTCTCCGTAGCCGTGCTCCTCTCCTCTGCCATTACCAGCACGACAATCTGTTGCTTGCTTGGATCGCAGTCGTGGCTTCAAACATGCTTTTAGGTGGATCAAAGTGGATATTAAAGCGCTAATACACACACGTACGCAGGCACATACACGTGTGGGCATCACATGCATGCATCCCCACGGCCTCACAATGAGCCTGCTGCGAATTGCTGGCTTCAAAGACTGTATAAATGCTGTGCAGTGTGTTATCTCTGAGATTTCACACACCCACACACTTCCAAACCCACCCACTCAAATTACACACAAGAGTAAATGCAACTAACATGCACATACATAAAAAAAAAAAAGTATGACAGTGAAAGTAGGAACATTAGAAGCAACCATGTGTGATTTTCTGCATGTGAGAGAACATAAAAGCGTGTGTGCAGTTGAGTGTGTGATTACCTGCGTAATGAATGCTTGTTATTCTCAGATCTGCTGGTTAAGTAGGATGTCGGGCAAGGGTTGAATGCTTCAAAAGCTCTTTCATGCCTGCTTCACATAGGTCACATCAACCTCTGGATTTGCGGATCGATTGACCAGCTGCCTTAATGTGACTCACTTGGGGCAGCAAGAACACAGTAATCTAACTTTGGAATGCACACACACACACACACACACACCCGTTATAGGGATGTGAGGAATTGTGATGAACAGGCACTTTACTAATATGAATGGTTGTGCCATGGTTTTTTCTTATTCTTAACTCCATTTTAACAATTTCGTTATTTATTTCTAAACCTTTACTCATCTATTGTACAGTATGTCTTTTTTTACCTCCGGGTTTAAATTAGAATACTGAAATTTACCATTGAAAAACAATACTGGGTTGTAGTTGTTTATAAAGTAAAATGCATTTTTTTACAATTTAAATGACAATACTACAAATTTTGCTTTTAGCTGTAAAAAAGACATCTGACATCACCTACTTAAGCTGTTATGGCAACTTACACATCCAGCAGACACAAATATTAGCATTTATTTGGAAATGTGTTTCTGGCTACCCGATGAATGTAAAGCCAACAGTCACCATTCTTTTAGCTCCATTTTGGTCTCCACCAACTTCCTAGGGGAAAAATCTGGCTCTTTAGCTGCTAAATGCGCCGCTATGTTCACCAGCTAACTTTGCTCAGCAGGCAGCGTAAATCGGTGAGCGTGAACCAGAACGTTAAAGTTGCAAGCCAGAAAACCAAAACAATGAGCTGCTAAACACTAAAGTGCTTCTTAGAGCTGAGATGAATTGCAGAGTTGGGTGATATATTTGTTTTAATGTTACTTTATTACATCACATAGTGATTTAACCAATTGCTCATATTAAAATGTTAAGTAGTGCAGCTTTAAGGTTTTAGATTTATAGCTCTTAGGAAGCCATTAGTTGCAGTTCATTTCAATGTGGTATGAAAATCAAAATGCAGAGACTTGAAACTTGCTTGACATAATCTCTTAAAATGAACATTCTGACAGGTTTATGTTTGGTTTTTTTCAAAGGTATTGGAAATGCATTTGGGAATAGTTTTGAAAACTGCTTTTTTGGTGAACTCAAGGACACACTTTTCAGCCGTCTACTGCACAAGCACTTGAATCTAACACAAAGTAATGTTTTTGAAAACCGCCTCTTTATTGCCCTATACGGGTATCTAACAAATAAAGAAACAGGCTACCAGATGTGCAGTTTAAGTTTCTTTGAGCAGGCCTTTATTGCATGCACTATAATGAATGGAAAACAATGGATGCCTGTGAGATAAAAAGTCAAAATCTTTCATTACGATGTGGAAAATCACCAGCATCATCATTGTGGTTGTGTAACTTGTTTTTAGCTACACAGCTACACACTTGAGAGCTGACAAGTACAACTGTAGTCCTCTAGACCATTAGATGTTTGATTTCTTGCTCAAAGGCACCACAGCTCTAAATCTTGAGCTAGTGGAGAACATTACTTATTTATTTCCTCCAGTCACATTTTACCAAGCCAGTCATTACATTGATACTGGCAACCTTCCAGTCACAAGCCCACACATATTCCTCTATCCTTGCTACCTCTGTCCCCTGGTGTACTCCTGTCTGCTCTCAGGAGTGTGTTGCCTGGAGCTGTTGGTCAGAAGCGGCAGTTTAATTCACATTTCAAAAGAGAAACGACAGGCAGGCAGAAAGTTGATTTCATTCCGACTCACTCTGAAATCGTCCGTATACATGGTGTGTGTTTTCATTGCCCTCCTTCACCCTCCCCGTCACGTGATAGTCCTGGTTAGATGTGAGGAAAACATCATCAATCCAAAGATATAAAAGCGGCCTAAACTCAGCTGAGGATTTCTCATTTCTCTCTCTCTCTCTGTCTCTCTCTCCGTCACACACACACACACACACACACACACACACACACACACACACACACACACACACTCACTCAATCACCCACTCCTCTCATACCCATAACGATAATGTTAAAGACTTTTGTATCTCATTAATCACCATGGCAACAGTATTGGGCCGACTTTCTACTCTCCCTAACTTTTTCTCTTTTTGTTTAACTCTCTCTCTCTCTCTCTTTCTCACACACACACACACACACACACGCACGCACGCACGCACGCACGCACACACACACACACACACACACACACAGGGAGATCACACTGATCAGCCATAACTTTATGAGCACTGACAGGTGAAGTGAAGAACATTGATTATCTGGTTACCATGGCATCTGTCAGTGGGGGGAGGATATATGACGCAGCAAGTGAACATTTTGTCCTCCAAGTTGATGTGTTGAAGCAGGAAAAATGTGCAAGCGTAAGGATGCGAGCGACTCTGACAAACTGTGATGGCTAGACGACTTGGTCAGAGCATCGCCGAAACTGCAGCTCTTGTGGGGTGTTTCCGGTCTGCAGTGGTTAGATTTGCTTAGATTTTGACGCTTCAGGATGTGCTGCTGAATTGTGATTGATCGCATTCACTTGTGTGTTTGTGTGCAATTTTGTGTCATTGTGTGTGTGTGTGTGTGTGTGTGTGTGTGTGTGTGTGTGTGTGCGTGTGGCAATAAGAGCTACTGAGTGTGCAGGTAAAACATAATGAGTGAGTGTCTGCTGGAGGCTGTGGCAGGTGTGTAACCCCCTAAGAGCAGAGTTATATTGTTAACACAGTAGTGCTACATCTGTGTGTGAGCTCCAGGAGCATCCACATTACTAGATAATAGAGATTGGTTATGTAGGATGTAGAATGCATATCTCAAGTGTTTGTGTGTGTGTGTGTTCTTGTACTAAAGCAGGTGAGAACAGTTCAAGATGTCTTTAAGCGAGAGCAGATGGGAACTCTAATGTTATTGGAGCATACATGATTCATTTACGGTGTGTGTATTTCTGTACTGATTGTGTATGTGTGTGTGGTTGTCACCCTGGGGGGGTTATAGAAACAAAATTTCATACCAGCCAAAGCCTTAAACAGCAAGGGGTGTGAGATGTGTGCAATGCTCCATAATTATTTAAAGAATGACTCTGTTCTTTTGTACTCACAGATAGAAAGCGGGCCAGGCAGAGTTGGCTTTGCATCCAAACCATTAATCTGACCTTAAAGCTGCACTAAGTATGGTTTTTATACCAAACACACACCTGTCTGTTGTGCTAAATCACAAAGTTCAACATCAGAGCATAATCAGCTTTTACTGAGACTGTAGATCCAGTAATAAACACTTAATCTTAAAGATCTTACCCAATCATAGAGTACATTCAGAGACTTACTGAAGTTTGACCGTTAACCTCACTTCTCCCAACAACTAGGTTTCTTTACGTTCCTCTTTTCTTTAAAAAAAAAAACAACATCTGTGTTTATTTTAAGTATTTAAAACTCAATAAAATACAATTCACGCCACTCCACTCTTTACTTTAACTGTTTATTTTTCTACCTGTTTCTATCTTTGGGACATAATCAGCAGCAAACTTGCACTTTACACCTCAGTTTCTATTATGTGTAGCATTTTCGTCCTCACTATAAAAATGTGCTAAATTGTGTCACTTTGGATGAGAAAGCACTGCAACTTTTAAACATGTGGGAACAAAATAATCTCTGCACATTGCTTTAAACCAAACAAACTATGAAGGACCTTTGGTAAAAAAAATAAAAAAAACTCTAATCACGTCACAGAGCTGTCTGGTTTTATTCGAGTACAGTTCATAAGTGATACATGAGAAGATTTCTAGATGTCATTTTTAAACAGTGAGCCCTTTATGGGGATAGTAGGCACTGGTGACACTTTTATCGATCACCAACAAGCTGAGAGATGACGGGATGCGTGGGGACGAGAGAGAGATGGGGAATGACATCTGACAAAGGTGGGGACCTTTGTTGAATGGTCTGACTCTTGGTTGCTGAGTCTCAGCAGGTCCCGAGTTTGAGGGACATTGTTGCCAAGAAACTACCATTTCAGTCAGTCCTGCCACTCACACACTGCCAATAGTCAAAAGAGTGATTTATGTTGTAGATAGTTCCAGTTGCCAAATGTTGTTGGTCCGATGAAGTTACTTTTCCCTGTTGGCTGTAGTCTTTCTTCTTTTTGTCTTGTTATTATCATCAGCTGAGTCTAAATAAGAGATTGTGGTGTGTTTTTGGCACTTGGGTCCAATTTAACATTACAGGACACCATTTGGAGCCAGGTTGCACCAACGTGGCTTGTTAATTTTGACTTTTCTTCGTGGGTTCATTCTCAGTTCAGCCTCCAGTCAGAGCTGCCGGGATTCAGGACTGATTCTTGGTTGCTTTCTAACAGGTAGCTCATGTCCCCTGGTTAAAGATTGGCGGAGACACTCTCCTGCTGCATCAGACTGAAAGACATTAAATCAAAGTACTCCTGAAGGTGCTGGATGGGGGGGGGATATTGCTCTCAGCAGGGACAGGGATTTAAGACATGGGCAAAATCCATAACTCCAGAGTGGTGTTGTTATGGTGGAATATAAATCATGTTTTTCAACTGCTCTGACTAACAAACTTGAATGAGCTTCTGGACGTGGCATTCGGAAGCGAACTATAACCCGGCATACTGACACTCTGGCTCATCAGTTCTCTTAAAGATCACGTTAAACACCTGCTGGTGATACGCCTTGCAATGCCTGAGTCCATTTTGTTGTTTGCTGATGTATTTTCTTCTCCTCTGACAGACTGCGCAGACACGTTGTGTTTGAAGTAAGTGAGGGCTGTGATGTGAAGCTGTCGTCTCTGGCTCTGCTGCTGACTGTGACGGAGCGCCGGCTAATTTGGCGCCCAAGGCAAGATGCCCGGCACCCAGTCTCCTTAACTGACCTCTGACAGCGACGCACTCAATGACCACTACTTGTAAGGGGGCTGGCATCCTATAAATTCCTCAGAGGAACAATGACGAGCAAATACATAGACACATCTCTCAAAGGTGAAAAACAAAAACAAAATCTGTTGAAAACGCATTTAAGATTAGTTTCACTTCAAGCAAACACAAGTGACTCAGCAGAAAACACACACGCCTGTGTGATTTGATGTGGGCTGGAGTCAGGCAGCTCGGCCTCCTGGTCTTGTTGAAGCAAAGACATCGACACTAGCTGACTTGCATTCAGGCCTGTCATCTGCCGAACCGCTTGGCTGCTGATACCGAGTGCTCCTGCAGGCACCAGGGGCCAAATGGGGGGAGGAGGTGCTGCATCGTAACCAGCTTTCATTTGCATTGCGGGCAACATTTTGACTCTTGATAGAATTGTCTTCTTGCCGAGAGTTTAACGAACAGATCGATTCCACTCTAATGTCTGTATGCTAAATATGTAGCTAGAGCCAGGAGCCGATTAGCCTTAGCGTAAAGACTAGTAGCAGGGGGTAACAGCTAGCCTGACTCTGTCCAAAGTAAAAAAATAAACCAACATCTCTAAAGCTAATTAACTAACATGTTCCATCTCATTTGCTAGCTAGCTGCTTCTCCGTGCTTCCAGCCTTTATGCTAAGCTAAGCAAATTGCTTTCTGGCACTAGCTAAATAATCAGACATGAGCCATGAGGGTGGTATCAATCCTCTTCGTCAGATCATCTATGTCAAGCAAAACTTGAGACGCCCTCCTCCAGAGAGCCCACAGAGCGGGTCAGACAGCCAGGTCAGGGCAACGTCAAACTCCCAGTCGTGTCTGAAGACGGGTATGAGTCATCCCCTCAGCTGACTTACACACCTTTGAAAACATATGGTGCCCAGCCATTCACTCTGTGTGTGTGTGTGTGTGTGTGTGTGTGTGTGTGTGTGCGTGTGTGCGCACAGGTTATTGACTCTCTGTGTCTGTTGGCAATGCAGGCAGCCAAATAAGCAGTCAACTGCCACAGTGAGTCACTCAGTCACCCTCAATACGGTGCCAAGACTGCAACACACTCAGAGGTGTGAGTGTGTGTGTGTGTGTGTGTGTGTGTGTGCTTGCATTTGCATGTTTGTCTTGTGTGTATGGGCTTGCATTTCACATTTCATGTGTTTGTATGGTTTTTTTTCGGCAAATAGAATAGTACATTAAATGTGAAAGATGTGTCTGTATTTGAAAGTAAGCTCCATGTTTCTGTTTGACCTTTGGAATTCCCTCGGACCGCCGCACACTGCTGCTTCACTATAGATTCATACACACCGCTCCTTTGTGTGTGTGTGTGTGTGTGTGTGTGTGCACCGAGACACTGAGAAAGTCAGAAAAGGGGACAGAGAGGGGGACAGAGAGGGAGAGAGAGAGAGAGAGAGAGATAGATGAAGACATTACATACATTTTTAATTTTGGGGTGGAATTTGTGCGATTCTAATATTGCTCATGCATAATTTATGCCAATGTCATGAACTGAATTAAGGAAATGAGTCAAAGGAACAAAGAAACAGAGAGACAAATGTAAAAACATTAACAGTGGTAGAGACAGCGATGTCTGGCCAGGTCATAATTTGCAGGTCAGAGGTCATTTAGACACACGGATTTAATGAAAAAACCCTTTAACTGCTTTCTGATGAATGTGCATGGTGGCGTTATTACAAGCGGCCCCTCACCTTGTGCACATGGATCATGGCTCTGAATCCTTGCATTGGGGCACCACAAGATCAATAAAGATTACATGAATAGGCAATTGAAATGCATTGCCTAAGGGGGCGAGTCAGATTTAAATGAAGTCCTTCTAACATGATTGGGGCAGAATAATTAAAAAGGCCTTTTTTATTAGCTACTAACCACCGGCAATATGAATGAGGTTGTGTTTTCTTTCTCTCTTTCATTTTCTACTGGATGAAAACATTTCATTAAGATTTGTGCATGCGATATATATATAATTAGGAGTTTCTTTCTTGGTTCTAAATCATTTAGTGTGTCTATTTCCAGTGGTGACATAATTAGTTTTGCTGATCTCGAGTTACCCACGGTCTAATTTGTGGCCATATGCTCCAAAGATGCTGATGTGTGAAGATGGCGCTGTTTTACTGCATTGGTTGATGGACAAATCAATAGAGTCAGGAAGAGGGAAATGGAGGTAGGAGAAGATGGGACGTGGGAGAGAGAAAAAATCAAAAGACAGACAAGCGAGCAGTTTGAAAATTGAAAGATGGAGGAGTCGCAAGTCGACATTGCCATTAAGGGAAGAGACAAAATATAGGAAATGCACGGCAGGTGGAAGAGGGTGAGGGATGGGGGGACGAATGGCGTAAAGAAACATGAATGAAACAGAGACACAAAGATGGATCAAAAGAAAGGAAAAGAGTGATAAAGTGAGGAAAACGTTGCAACATTAGGATGACTGTCTGCAGGCCGATGTGACTGGAGGAATGAAAGTGTAGAGGAGAACCCAGGTGACAAATCGAGGTGAAGAGGTGGAGTGAGCAGTGAACAGAGATGAGAGGCTGATGCAAAGTGGAGTACAGGGCAGCTGCAGGAGGTTGAGAATGGATGGATGATTGCTATGGAAATCGAGTGTAGCACACGATTCAACCTAATTAGAACATTATAATGACTTTGTAAGGTGAAACAAATAGATGGCAGCCATTATTTTGGAGATAAAGAAAGGAGACAGGCACATTTTCTTTTCCTTTGCGAAATCCTGTGTACGGTTGAAATGCATTAAGTGCGACTTGCTCAGAGAAATGGGTGGAGAAAGATGAAGAGAATAAACAAGGGCAATAGAGGAAAGTAGAGATGAAAATGGCGTAGAATAAAGATATATATCAGAATGGCAGACAAACCAAGTTGTGAAGAGGAGAGGAGTGCAATGTATTGAGGTGGAGAAAGACTGAGTGAGAAAGGTGGCGTCAGGAAGACAGGTGTGATGCTGACTAAGAGGGATCACATCAAGAGAAAATGAGAGAGCAGAGTTATCCATGATGATGGTGGAGAGGAAAGACAGAGGAAACAGGGAAGATGTGCCGAAGAGAAACTACATCCTTCCAGGAAGACAGAAATGAGGGGTTATTTTAAGGAAGGAGAAAATGAAAGCTGAATGAGCACTTAACCCCAAAGTCCGAGACAAAACCAAACACTAGTCTTACGAAATTCAGTTTATGATCATGACGCACCAATTAGTGTTTAAGATATAGCTATGCTGAGTCAGAGAGTTAACGAGCAAATGATGGAAAAACACATACTTGCTACATGCTTCAGTGCATGGGAGGACACACACACACACACATCTGAAGTAGATTGTATATTACATTTAATACAACATTTAGCCCCTGGTTGGATACGGTTGCACAAAAGTCATTCTAGCAGAGGCGTTAGTTAGTGGTGAGTAGTTAATGGTTAGTCAGGAGAGGCTACGGCCCACAAAGGATGACAGCTTGAATCCTGGGAGAGCCTGAAGTGTCAGAACAGGGAGAGACGTGGAGACATATAGACGCTGCCCTCCTTCAGCAGCCACCATCACGCTGCCCTTGAGCAAAACACGAAAGGTTCTTACAGAGGCCGACAATGCAGAACTGTGAGTGTGACACTCGATGAAAACATGTAACTGTTCTTAATCAGCCTTTTCTATATGAAGTAATAATCTGTGACATTTTAATGCAGATGTCCATTTAGTTTCCTTCTGCTGATTGATATAGTAGAAAAGTGAGTGAACCAGTAGGTTTTCAGCTGTGTCCCACTTCCCGACGTGCTAACTGTACATTTTGTACAAACAGGAAGTAATACAAGGCTAGCATTGACAGACATCAATCAAACTCCGAATGTCACCTCCAATTAACGCTCTCAGTCACAGGCCAACAATTATGTTTGTACTGTTAAATATCGGTTTAAATATACATTTTCTTTTATTCCTTTTTGAGGATAACCATCGCTATTTGAAAGTGAGCGAACACTTGATGCGAACTGTTGCAGTCAAGATTTTTAATAGATTAAATAACTGTAGAATTCAGGTTTGCCTGGGGAGAAAAATACAGCTTCAAAATGCCTTTGTTAGAACTCTGAAGGTATCAAATATGAAAGCTTACAAAGCAGTCAAAACTAAGATTTGACGAGCAATAACGGTAAAAAGGGAAGTACTTTTACTCAACCTTTACTCCAGTCAAACCATTTCACTAACCTTTCTGACTTTATAGAACAAGGGTCTACACCTAGAATATGAATTATTTACAAACTGATCTTCTTTACAGCCTCTTCATATAATCCAGCTTGACGTGTGCACATTGCTTTGGTCACCATAGCAATACACCATACAGCAGTTGGTTCATGCGCACTGTAATCCTCAGGCAAACAGTGGGCGCCAGCTTCCTGATGGGCCTGAGCAAGCAAAAATGTTTTTCAAAGATTTAATACAATTTATTTGTTTGTTTTCCAAGCGTGCCTTTAAGCTATGTCACCACCATTCGCGGCGTAATTTAATTCCTTTTTGGGCTGTGAGTAGCTCACATTGCAAAATCAATTTCACATTATACAATCAAGCGCAGTTAGTGTGCATAGAGACATCTCTGTGAGTACTTAAGTTAGTCACTTGTTCAGTGTGAAGTAGTACGGAACTGGCACACAGGTTTGGTTTCTCTATGGAAAAATCTACAGGAAGTGTCTTTTTTCCCAGCACCTGCAACAACAGTTTGATTGGAAGCAACTGTGTAGTTAGCGCTGAGGAATATACGTACGTGGAAAAGAGTTCCACCTGCAGAATCAGACAATCGATGGAATGGGCGTCACAGTCCTCTCCACACTTGCTAATTAATTGACAAGTGATTCGGGGAAGTGTAGCGCAGGGACACAACAGCAGTAGAACATTCGCGGTCACCGCAGCCCCATATTTGGATGTTTACACTCTCTCAAATGCCTGCATTTAATATTTCAGTGCCAGTAATTGAATGCAGGGCTTGGTCGAGTGCTCGAGAGGCTCATATATTTTACTGTGGGGCAAAGGCAAGGCGACATAGAGGAGATTTGTTAGGGAGCTGTGTGAGAGAAGGACATCTGCAGGCTGGATATTTTTAAATTTATGTGAACATAAATAAATTATTCATGCGCAGGGATATGTGTGTGTATTAGTAGCTGGTGTGCGTGATATGTGTCCGATATTGTAGTTACTGTAAATGTTTCTTCTGTGTTTCTATAGTGGCAATTTGTGCATTTGAGTGTGTATTCTCAATCTGCGTGCTGTTAGTGTCTGAAATTGTGTTTGAGTGAGTTATTCTGTGGTCTTCTAACATTAATAGTCATAATGTGTGTGTGTGTGTGTGTGTGTGTGCGTGTGTGTGTATGTGTGTGGTGCCCTGCAGCTAAGCCAGATGGTGGTGTCAAGTACAGACCACTGATGTCACCTGCTCTGACATCACTACGCCACATCGAGCTGCAGACGCTCTGTGTATGTGTGTTCATGAGCGTGTGTGTGTGCTGGTGGGCCAATCATAAGGTCAGGGTGATATTCAGGGATTAGCCACAGAGTCTCTATCCAACGGTGTCTCTCTCCTTTTCTCTCTCTTTGTCTCTTTGCAGCAGAGAGGTGGTTTCACCCATGGCTGCACACACTCGCTGAGCGTGCTCAGCATAATGAACTAACACACACACACACACTCAGAAACATGAGGGCAGCAGCAGTAATTAACAGCTAACTGCGAGAAGCCATTATCATTACAGGAACGAGGTGGGATCAGACGTTCCCACCTACATAATGGACAATTAGTCTCTGCATCGTCAAGTGTCCAGCAGAAAACTCTCTTCAGGAGTGGAAGCAACATCGACTAGTTCTGCACTGACATTAGTGCATTTCTGACACAATATACTGAAGCATTTTGCCACACTGGAGACAGTACTGGACATTCTTGATTGCTGTCACGGTTGTAATTTTCACTCCAGTTTCTCTTTTTGTTCCTAATGCTCGTGGCATTTGGGCCAGGCCCCAAGGTCATGAAAAGCTTTCTTTAAATAAAAGAGACAAATTCAGGTTTGTCAGAAGAAAGAGGCGACTTTGGTCATTTTCAGTGCCATTTTATGAAGGCTTTAGATTGTCTCCTCAAAGATCCCTGCAAGGTATAACCTCAAATATAAAGGTCTGTGAACAGACAGGTATGAAAAAGGCTATTTTAATCATTGTCTCACTTTTTTTGAAAAGCGATATAATGGGTTTTAGGAAAAAATGATTTTCTGTGATATTACTTGGATACAAATCTGACCCCGGCTGTGTCTCGTTCCATTTGCGCCACAACTCTACACAAAAATACTTTCAAAGTTCTCAACTTGTTTGCTAACGTACACAGCATACTGTCTTACCTTTATTTTGTATCTATATTTCATGCCTCAGAGATGCAAGCTGATCTGGGATAAAAAAAATAGGCCCGGTGTGTAAAGATATCTACCTTTGCAGCTTGTTGAGGTGATTTCAGAGGCAAAGTATTCCAAAGCAACTTGATTTACTTTTATCCCTGAGGGTTACAGGATTGATTCCACTTTGTCACTGTGTAATGGGTAATCTTGAGATGGAGTGCATGTTAAACTTAATCATCCCGAGCTCACCTGCTAGCCAGAGATGAATGCATTAGAAGCCAGTCAAATTGGGTGAATTTGTCCCCTGACCACTCCAGTCTGGGCTAATGGAGCTACTATGAAGGCCATGGCCAAACCGCCCTGCATGGCTGCTGCTGATTTCGTGCAGCATGTAGCGTCATACCAGAGGCTTACGTATGAGTCAAGATTGTGTTGTGTGTCTTTGTGACTGTCTCTGTGGTTATGTGTGTGTGTGTAGGTTTTTTATTTCTCCTCAAGGTTAAAATAGAAATCCACACCATCCATATTAGTCAGGCTGTATAGCTCCTTTAGGTTCTGACTTCACCTCCTTTTTCATTGCGTTCCCTCATTTCCTCTGCTTACGGCTCCAACAGATGCTTTCTCCTTCCATCTTTTGTCTGTCGCATCATAAATATAAACTGCTGTTTTCTCCTCCTCTCCTCTCCTCTGCTCTCCTCTCCTCGTCCTCTATTGATTGTGGCTCCCGTTAATTAACAGAATTTATTTTCTAATGAGCCAAACACTGATTACCTTGTTCCCGTTGTAGAAACAACCTCTTGCAATATAGACAGATCTTCCAACATGAGGTCAAAATAATCAGACTGCACTCAGACCACAGTGCCTCGCCATTGCACCACTGTTGATTTATGCTAAATCGCAGACGTGGCTGTAGCCCCACGAGCATTTGCACCAAATGGCTGGAAAATGGCCGGCTCTTTTCCCTCGCACACAAGAGACTATCATGGGATGAGTTCCGGGTTCCTGAGCATATGGGGCTTATGTTTCAGAAATGTCTTACAAAGAGAGGTTTCCTAGAGGAGACAAGATAGGTGTGTGTGTGTGTGTGTGTGTGTGTGTGTGTGTGTGTGTGTGTGTGTGTGTGTGTGTGTGTGT
>JAVQJF010066798.1:0-10388 GCA_036023855.1 Gadopsis marmoratus | reverse complement strand
TCCAGCCAGGCCTTTATGGACCTTGCTTTGTGCACTGGGTCACAGTCATGCTGGAACAGAGTTGGAAGCATAGAATTTTCCAAAATGACTTGGTAAGATGAAGCTTTAAGATTTCCCTTCACTGGAACTAAGGGGCCAAGGCCAACCCCAGAAAAACAACGCCATGGCATTATCCCTCCTCTACCGAACTTACAGTTGGCATAATGCAGTCAGGTAACGTTCTGTGTCTGTCTCTCTCTCTGTGTGTGGAGTCTGGATCTTCGGGACCTGGTTCTGCGCAGTCTGGATGCACACGGGTCTGGTTGAGTGGTTGCCGACCGCCTGCTGCTGCTACTGTTATTATTAGTGTAGCTGTTGTTGTGCTGCTAATACTATTGGTTGTTTACTTTAACATCAGTAACATTGTAGCTGCCATTGCTTTGCATCTTCTGTATGTGGAATTGTACTGTGCTACTATGTGTTCGCTTTCATCCTGCTCTCACTCTACCCCCCCTCTTTTTTTTTCTCTCTACCCAACCGGTTGAGGCAGACCCTGGTTCTGCCTGAGGTTTCTGCCTGTTAAAAGGCAGTGTTTCCTTGCCACTGTCGCCTAGCGCTTGCTCATGGTGGAATGTTGGGTCTATACATATAGAGTTGGTCTAGACTTGCTCTATATTAACAAGTGCTATGAGATAACTCTTTTATGACATAGCGCTATGTAAATAAAATTGAATTGAATATATAATTTTATTATAATTAGTGATAATTAATGTGTAGCCACCACTTTAATGTTGCAGCTGGTAAAAGTGGAGCTCAGTCTAATTTCTTTATTCGCTTGTGAAAGTTGTCAGGTACATTGTAGTGGAGTAAAAACTGCATTATATCCCTCTGAAATGTAGAGGAGAGAAGAAGTATAAAGCAGAAAATGGAAATACTTAAATTGAACGCACAGTGCTTATGTACTTTGATTCGTTCCACATCTGGCATCATTTTAATAAATCCACGCCATGCTTAATGATCTTAATGAAATCGACGCTGTAGTGTTCTGTAGAGGGGAGGGTGAGCCTAGCCTGCGTGACGTACGTCGGCGCGTTCTCCCGGTTCTCTCCCGCTCAGACCACGTGACAGCCTTCCCGTCCCCGATTGGCGATTTCGAAATACGTCCCGTGTGCTCATTGGTGTGTTTTGAATCGCTGCTGCACTGCGGTCAATTCAAAAAGGAGTTCACCATTCCTGCTGCAGTCTCTGTGCTGTGGTTACATGCGATACAGAGCGAGGCACAGCCAGGTAATTATACTTCAGTTTTACTCAAGTTTAAGTAGGAATTCAATTATTTTCAGGGTAGTGAAAGGGGGGGGGGCAGTCAGTCTGGTCTGAAAGTGGGTCAGCTGCCACTATAAAATCAATACAAGGTAGTCTTGACGATTTAGCGTTAGCTAAGCTAACACCGATGCTTAGCATGAACAAAACGGCAACTTTAACGGCTGGGTGACTAATTTATATCATTGCCATATTAACGTTAAACGCAAATACTAGTTGACAGTTCGCTACTGATGCTTAATTTCTGTGTAAAATGAGATATCTCCCATATCTGGAGCTTAAATACAGCATTGTTCAGGCACCGCAACTTTAATGTGAATTTGCTTTGCTGCTAACGTGACCAAACACGAAGCTAGCGTCTCCAAGCGAGAACGCCTATGATGCGTTGCTACACATCGTTGAATTAACAGTTAGATATACGATTGACCTGATTCAAGCTGCTAATTATGCGTATGCACCTTATCGTTACACAGCCGTCACAGCCCTGTTCCTTTTTTAGGCCACACTTTACATTATAACGCCATGTAAAATAGGCCATTTTAACTTGATGTCGTTGGCCAAAATGTCGCAGAAATACAATCTAAGTTTGTAGTGAAAATGTAAGCGTTAGCTGAAGCTGCTGGAAACTAATGATAGTTGTTGAAATAGCACTCTTGACATGACAGCAGGTTTTTTTTTTTTCTTCTTTCAGGCAACAATGGAAGACTACTTGAAAATAGAGAAAATTGGAGAAGGTTAGTTGTTTTCTCGTCTTCATCTCAATCATTCAAACATATTGCTACAAATGTTATGCTGCTGAAATGATGGCACTCTGCCTTTTCCCATTATTACTATTATTATTAGCTGTATTTTGGCACTGTTTAATATGATTAGAATTCCTTTGGTAACTTGTTGTTCTTGCAGGTACTTATGGCGTAGTGTATAAAGGCAGGCACAAGGCCACAGGGCAGGTTGTGGCTATGAAGAAGATCCGTCTGGAGAGCGAGGAGGAGGGAGTTCCCAGCACTGCTGTCAGAGAGGTCTCTCTGCTTCAAGAGCTGAAGCATCCCAATGTTGTACGGTACGCTCTCTTTGTGTGGAGTAGACCCTGTTACAGAATGGATGTCTGCAAGTTATGTCACGTTAAAAAGGTTTTAAAAGTAAAATAAGGTTGTCCAGCTCATGAAATTTCAATTGTATGTGCACACACTTGCAGAGAACAGTCACATTACATCCAGTCTGATGGTATGCCACTGTTGCTCTTGTGCCATGTGTCTATTCTTGGCATGCTCCTAAATAATGTTACCACGTGATTTTAGTCACAAGAAGACCTCAACATGCAGCACTATATATTACCATCAGGTAAAATAATCCTGCATAAAATTATATTTTTGTCAATCCTATAATGATCAGTTTTTGTTGGCACTGAGTTAGTACAGTGTTGATTTCAATAATAGATTTAGTTGAATGTAGAAGTTTTGTAGTAATGTTGTAGTTTTGTAGGGGCCCCTAAATATTTAGAAAATCATTTCTTTTATAATAAAGTTATACCAAAAGAAATGTGATGAAAATGTAAATGCATAAAATCAGAGCAGGCATCTTTAGCCAACCATCCCGATTGAATTTTAAATTAAGGGACATTTTCTGGTGGCTGTAACTGAAAATGCGTATGGGTATTTATGAGTCCATTACATGTTAATTTACAGTATGTATTACTTGAATGAGACATGTACACATTATGCATTCATTCATTGTGACAGTTGCTACATTGAAATTTTTGCAAAAGCTGAAGGCCACGTTATTTTTGGCGCAAGCATTGACATCGTCACCTCAGCTTGACCTGCCTCCGAAACGTTTCCTCTCACAAATGTAGTCATTGACATGGTTTGTTTTTTGTGTCTCGTGTGTGTGTGTGTGTGTGTGCTTGTGCTTATGCTTAGAAGATTTTTCATGCTGGCTAATGTGCAATGCTAAAATCTGAATGTCACACTTTACAAAAAGCATGAGTTTGCCCAACTTTACTTTCCATTAAATAAGGGACGATCTCTTCCTATTTGACTAAGTAAATTCTTTTTTTTTTTTTTTTTTTTTTTTTTTTTTTTTTTTTGGAGGTACAACTACGTATCCATCCCTCCCATTCATATTCATCGATATTTCTTAGTCACCTCTGGGTTTACTGGTGGATCATGTTACAGCTAATGTTCTGCATACTGTCACCTGCTGTACTAAAGGGAAACACTGTCAACTTGTTTTTAATTAGGCCTATTATTCTTTTTAGAAAGGTTAAAAATACCAGAGATTTATGGAAGGTTATTAACATGATGGTGAGCTACCACCAGCTATGACTAGCTAATTAGCTCTTATTTAGATTTTATTATAACTGCATTTCCCAATATTTGGTTTTTGTTAGCTAGCCTGACTAAAATTAAATGTAACATGTTGTTCATTAAAACTAACACCAGTTGTGTAGTTATTCATAATAAAGCATCATAAATCTCATGACACAGGCAGCTATTAATAACATTCCGAACCGAAAATGTTAATATAGGCAAAGGATGAAGGTGGAAACTAGAATCTGCACAATTTAGTATAGAACAGCAGAATGTGATGGCACATTTACACAAATCTTTAGGATGTTTTAATCTCAAACATTTTGATTTCTATGTTAGGGGCTTTTGTAGGGTTTCTCTTTCATGATTCTGGTGCTGTCTCTGGTTACCAGATGATGTTTTCAGCTTTGGTACATGGCAACAGCTTCTAGTATAAATATCCAACCAAACCCTTTCCATACAGTATATGAGAAATCAGAGAGTCACAACCTAGGAGATCTGTAAATAGATACATCAATACAGTATAAATGTACTGTGTGTGTGTGTCCCAGACTCCTGGATGTCCTGATGCAGGAGTCTCGTCTCTACCTCATCTTTGAGTTCCTGTCCATGGACCTGAAGAAGTACCTGGACTCCATCCCCTCTGGCCAGTACATGGACCCTATGCTGGTCAAGGTAACTGTGTCTGGGTTTCATAAACTGTCAGCAGTTGATCTTGGGAATCTTATGTTGGTTATGTGTGACAATAGTATTTAGCTGTAGTATTACAGTTAAGTTGGTTTTGAATTGGATTAAGGAATCACATATCTATGGGAGCATGGTGACCTAAAAGGCTTGAACCGTAACTTTGACTGTTTGGACACTTTTATTGCTTTGATGCAGATTGTCTTGTTCTTGTCTAAATGGTCACAGCCAAAACGACTTCCCAAAGTTGGAAATTTTCAAATCCTACACATTCAAAGTAGGAATATTCTAATATTTTCCTAATTCTACTTGAAATGTAGCATGCTGGTAGAGTCACAGAAACCCTGTTCAATATGCAGTTTTTTTACATAGTAGCATAGTAATTATCGATGCATCTTCATCAGTGTCCGAAATTAACTTGTTGACGGAAATAAGCGACTATTTTCTTCTGTTAACTGTTATGTACTGGTTATCAGGGACACCACAATTTATTTTTTAATTTAATTCACTTAACAGGTTAATTTAAAATTAATTTCTAGGCATTTAATGTTTATATTCCAAGATGTACTGATCTAAAATGTTTTCCAGTGTTCATAATTTAGCATTTTATGCAGTATCGGTGTTTGTGGATGGCTTCTACCACCAGGTTGGGAGGGGGGGAGGGAGAGGGAGAGAGAGGGAGAAAGTATAGGGGGGGAAGCACCAACCTTATATAATTTGATCTAGAGCTGAAAGCATTAGCTGATCAATTGAATGCAAAAAAGAATCATCACCATCTTTGAGTCATCTATAGTGAATGGGAAAAGAAAAATCTATGAAGGGGTGCTCAGTTTGAACACATTTATCTGCCATTTGTCTTTTTCTGCCCATTCAGTTTTCCAACTCTAAACATGTGTCCATTTCCATGTTCATTCTCACCGTTCACTTCCTTTTAGAGCTACCTATACCAGATCCTGGAGGGCATTTACTTCTGTCACTGTCGTCGAGTCCTTCACCGGGACCTGAAACCTCAGAACCTCCTGATCGACAACAAGGGAGTTATCAAACTGGCAGACTTTGGCCTGGCTCGGGCCTTTGGTGTTCCTGTCAGGGTCTACACTCATGAGGTGAGAATCCATTCACACACCACTACCACACAGAGGCAGAGGATCACCAACGCTGATTGGAAGATGTATTAAGGGGTATTTTGACTAACAACACCAACAAACATAAAGGCTCTAAAATGATCAATGGTGTGTGTTCTTAGGTTGTTACTCTCTGGTACCGGGCTCCAGAGGTCCTCTTGGGATCACCCCGATACTCGACCCCTGTTGACGTTTGGAGCACTGGGACCATCTTTGCTGAACTCGCCACCAAGAAGCCTCTGTTCCATGGAGACTCGGAGATAGACCAGCTCTTCAGGATCTTCAGGTAGATGCACCAGAGCATACCTACATTAGTAGAACCGTTGTCAGTTGTTCATCTCCTCATCTGAATTAAAACATGTAGTGAAATAGCTGCTGTTGCTGCACGAGAGGAGTAAATTAAGGCTGCAGATCATAATGTGAATATAAATAGTATTTACAGATTTTTAAAACAATGGCCTAACTGGAAGAATGTTTGCCCATTTGCCAAAACAGCAAGGCATTCATACTGTTCTCCTGTTTCCAACATGGGTCACACTATTTACAACCACCACATTTCTTCATTTGAGAGTTGCTAGTAATGCATTTAAAGCAACACTCATAAGATGTGTTTTATTATTACATATTTTATGTGTCAAGTTGGGTAAAGGTGCCTTGCAATGTGAGCAAGACAAAGCATCAATTCACTCTGCTGCAAAATCTATATTTCGGTGAACTAGAAATATATAAAATCCACTAGACCAAAAGGTTCTACAATCTATGGAACCAGAGGAGTTTGGTGGTTATTCATATCTGCTTTAGTTTGGAACTGCCATGAAACTATTGGCAAATTTTTTTTTTTTTTCTTTTGTTTGCTTACTTTTTTCTGTCATCGCCACTCCCTGAAAGTTCCTGAGCTATCCCCAGAGCAGGGACCTCCTTTCCTGCACCTGGAAAATCATACAGGAACTACATTTATGACTCATTTCCACTGCATGGTATGGCATTCAACTTTGAACTGGATTTTATTTTTTATTTTTCCGTTGGCAAAAGTACCTGGTACTATTTTTTGGTATCGCCTTGATCCAGATTCCAAGCGAGCTGTGCTAATACTAAATGGAGTTAAAACACTGCAGCCCATTGATTGGTCTTGTTTCCTTCAACCTTTTCTGAAAGTTTGTCTCCTTGCTGTGACAAACAGCCAATTATCAAGAATCAAAAACAAAGCCCATCAATATCTTCATTCCCGCCGGCGTCGCTATGATGATCAGCTAAGAATCCTTGATCGGGGGGTACTATCTGCAGTGGAAAACAAAATCAAGAAAAGTACCTTGTACCAAAAGCAAGCCGAGCTGTACCATGCTGTGAAAGAGGCTTTAGTCTCTGCTCCACTGGTTTCGTTCCTGTCTCGTTTCTTGGTCCAGTTCCTGTGGACTGGACTGTAACTGTCCTTCCCTGCGGTTCCCTCTTTGAATCCTTCTGTGTTCCTCTCTTTCCAGGACTCTGGGAACTCCAAACAATGATGTGTGGCCTGATGTAGAGAGCCTACCTGACTACAAAAACACCTTCCCCAAATGGAAGTCTGGCAACCTGTCGGCAATGGTGAAAAACGTGGATAAGAATGGCCTGGACCTGCTGGCGGTAAGGACTAGGGCTCAACCACTTAATATTCTCTTCTCCCAACTTGTCAGTCAGGGTTTCTTCTGAAAGTTACATTTATCCGTACTGACTTTTCTCTGACATTGTAAAGTTGCTAGGTTTGTGCATAGCGGCTATATACTGTAGTTGTTAGAAATGTGAATTTGCTGCTTAGTCATTTTTATCACATTTGACAAAAAACCTATAAAAATCTCTTCTAAAACATTTTGAACTTGCATGGTTGCACTTTTTGCGTCAGACCAAAAAGAATGAACTTGTTCACAAACACATTTTTTTTTAGAAAACCACTTTCTTTAAACCAGATTAACAAAGCTAGATTAAGATTTACTCCTGGTTTATTAGATATTCTGCCTATATTTTAAAGAAACTTGCCAATATGGGTGAGTAATTCCCATATTGGCCCTACTGTTTTCAGAGTCTGGTACACTAAACCACAGGGTAGAGGGGTCATTAAGAGCAGTTGGCACATTATTTTATACAGTACAGTGCAGCACAACACTACATTTGTCCTGAATAAGTAATGCATGAGTCAACAGTAAATATTCATCAACATTGCAAATATGAAATTAATAAATTAAAAATGCTTCGGGGGCTTCAATGCAGCAAAGTGACTCTTCAAGACCTGGGTGAAACCACCAGCACACCTCTGATTTTTATTAGTTGAGTTTGCTTAGCCTGCTTGTTACCATTAAGTCTGTAATTTGTTTGTTCAGAGGTGATGCATGATATGTAGATGTTGTGCAATATGTTGCAGTGGAGCCAATCCCAGAACATTGGGCGAGAGCTGGGGGAACACCCTGGACTGGTTGCCAATCAGTGTTGTCAGTTCCTTTTTGACAAATATTTAGAAGACAAGCATGTTGAACATGTTTGACAGTAAGATTAACTCAAGCATCAGTCATTTGAAAGATATATGATGTAAATGGTAAATGGACTCTTTCTTATATAGCACTTTTCAACCGAACCGGTTCCCAAAGCACTGTAACAGTAATCTAAGTTAGAACAGTAGTCTAATTCACCCAATTCACCCCCAATTGATGTCTGTGTGACAGCAACTAGAAATGCATCCAAAGTGAACTATAGGTTTGAGAATTGCAACAAATAAATAAACACTGAGGTAAACTGACAAAGGAATGGGATTTTAATACATTTGGTCACTTCATTTTTTTTGAAGCCCCCCCCCCAATCTGCTATAAAACCAGTTGCAATCCCCTAATGTTGCACATAAATCTCCTTAATGACCCTGCCTCCTCTGCTTCTGTGTTGTTTCTCTGCTGTAGAAAATGTTGACCTACAATCCTCCCAAGAGGATCTCTGCACGTGAGGCCATGACTCATCCTTACTTTGATGACTTGGACAAATCCACCTTGCCTGCTGCCAGCATCAACAAAATCTAAAACATGCTGACCTACCTGGCATACAAACACATTCATGTCCATTGTGAATTATCATTCTGTAAATATTTGTGTGTGAAAATTGTTGGTAGACCTTTTTGTTAAAGTTTTGTCTTTCAACAATGTCTTTTCAATAAAACTGCACTTTGATTCTCAAAATGTCACACTTAATATTTTATGTAATTTCTCAACATTTTCCTGAATATAAAAGGTTAAGTTGAAGTCTCTGAATTTCTAAAATGGTAAAGGCTGAACAGTCCAGTCCATGCAAAGTCAATGTCGGACTGTAGTTTTCTCTGGGCTCCTACCAAATCTTACTATCAGATGCAGTAAGTTTGTTACCTGCGAACAAGATCATGTGCCAAAGAGAAAGCTGGGATGCTTCATGCTGCACTATGAGTATTACATAGTATACCAGTAATCATTTCCCATCACTGCAGCTATACAGGTTTTCTCCAGGGTTCACCAAGTAAAATTTAAGACTGAAAGACCACACAGCAGTATTGCTGAGGATGCAATTTAAAACCTGTTTCACCATCATGCTGTCCAAAGTAGGATTGGCTGATGCAGTGTTTGAGGGGGATCATTTGTGGCAGACCTCAGTGCAGTAATTATTTCACACGTCCCTGAATGAGTCCAGGTGACTCTGCACACACCAGCGCACACACCACAGATGTACATGAACACATACAGTATGAGGACGCCACAACAAACAATCATGGCAATGCAAAGATGACAGCTTTCACACAGATAAGCAACATCCTATGAAACCCCTACCTCCTTTCGCTATGTGCTGCCGGGCTGCCCCACAGAATAATTTTATACTAGCTAGGAGCCATCACGGCTGTGGTGGAGAAACAACTCGGATTCAGAGAGAAACTATTGAGACCTTCATCTGCATCTGAGCTGAGAACTTCACTGTGTGCTTTCACCTGCTGAATGCTAGTGTTTACTGTGTGGAGGCCTGATGATAATGATGGAGAGCCATAATATGAGGATGCTACAGCAGGAATATGTGATGGTATGTATTGATAAGTGATAATCATTCATTTGTCTTCCGACTAAAATTAATCTTATCGAACATCTTGTTGCATTTACTTTCTAATTTGACTGAAAACGTGTTGAATATGTGATTACACAGTACAAAGAAAGTCCTGTAACACTTCCTCAGCTGCAGTTGCATAATATACAGTATAAACCCATTCTAGCACAATGTAATGCATTCACAGCTACAAAGGCATGCAAATTTTTGAGATTGCATTTAATAGGCACTGTGGTGGGGCGGCTCCAGCAAATGCTTGAACAACAGTAACTAAATGCAATCCTCAGGAAAACTTGTCTTGAAATTATTTATACATATACCATTTATACAGGTAGTATTGTCTAAAGGTATGGAAGTATGAAATGAAAAAGTATTCACTATACAAAATGTTAGTCTTTAACAAAGGCTTGTGGGTTTGTGGCAGTTGTAAATGTTAGGTTAAATATTTGCATATTTATATATTATAAATATTATATATATATTATTACACACTCAAAAAAAGTAGAACAGTTTTTAAGCAGAGTACAACATCAAGTCAATTAAACTTCTGGGATATTGATCTGGTCAGTTAAGTAGCAGAGGGGGTTGTTAATCAGTTTCAGCTGCTTTGGTGTTAATTAAATTAACAACAGGTGAACTAGAGGGGCAACAATGAGACGACCCCCAAAACAGGAATGGTTTTACAGGTCGGAGGCCACTGACATTTTTTCCCCTCCTCATCTTTTCTGACTTTTCACTAGTTTTGCATTTGGCTAGGATCAGTGTCACTACTGGTAGCATGAGGCGATACCTGGACCCTGCAGAGGTTGCACAGGCAGTCCAACTCCTCCAGGATGGCACATCAATACGTGCCATTGCCAGAAGGTTTGCTGTGTCTCCCAGCACAGTCTCAAGAGCA
>JAVQJF010066788.1:0-20771 GCA_036023855.1 Gadopsis marmoratus | reverse complement strand
GGAAAATGATATGAGCAGTTTGAAGTTAGCTTTGCTTACCTCAGAAAGTTGGCCACTCATTAGTAGAGAGCTCTTGGAGGAAGTGGTAGTTACCCATGACTCAGCCAAGCCATGCCTTTCATTCTCTCTTTCTCTCTCTCTCTGCGCTCTCCTCTCTCGGTCATCTGCTTTTCTTTCTACATTCTATTCATTATTGCTCTTTTGATTTTCTGTCATTTTCTGAATCTCTGTACCCCCCCTCTTGCCTCTCTTCTCCTGATTCATCTTGACCCTTGGATGTGTCTAGCGTGTGTTGTGCATCTGTGTGAGGACTCTCAGCAATGTGTGTGGGAAGATATCAGAGTGAGACTTCCTCCAGAGTGATTAAAACATTCCTTCTCTCTTTTTTTCCTCTACCCTCTTTCTTTGTCCTTTAGTTTTCAGTGAAGACGTTCTGATGAAGTGGAGGCTGAAGACTGACAAACTGGTGAGTGAAAGCAAGCTGGACATAAGTTTGAACACTTATCTAAGGACAGCAGTTCTAGGAAGCTCTGCTTGAATGTGAAGGCTGATTCAGCGATTTTGCTTTAAAACGTTCGCTAAACAAAGCAAAATAAAAAAAAAATCCAGACTTTAGGTTGTAGTTTTGTAAGACTAGAGAAAACACAGCCAAAGAGCAGGAAGGATGCGAGAGCTAGATTGAAAATATTACAAGTGTTTTCCAAACTTTGGTGGATTGGACTTTGAGTCGCTGAATGGCTATTCGATGTTACTTTGTTAATTTTATTTCTCCTAACTCTTCAAAAAGCAGTTGAGGAATCCCCTTTCTCTGTAAATAGATTCTAGTGAGTCATTTTCCCTGATCAATAAATAGCACAGCATGCAAAAGTGGTTTCTCATCCCGCGGCAATGTTGTTAATTAAATAAATCTAATGTAAAATCTGACGGTGGATAATCGCAGACGGTGAAATGGCACTCGGAGAACAAATGTGTTCATTTTTGTTGGTGAGGTTGCTGCAATTCCGACTATGTTTGGCACTTGGTAAGTAGCCCGCTTCTCCAAACGTAGTCATGTAATCATGGTGTGACACACTGACCGCACCATTCGAAGGGGCTGAAGTGAAAGTGACAGCGTTGTATATCCTGGTGATATTACTGCAGCTGTCTTCAGATGGAACACAGTGATCAAAGCGCTCCAGCTCAGGTGCACTTTAATCACCTTGATCAATCTGTGTACAGGAATGAGTCTTGTACTGACGTTGGTGGGAGTTTCACAATCTATACTAATGCACATTACACGGGGTCTGTGAGCAGTTTGAGTTATTTCAATGGGCAGACTATCAAAAACACACACACTGATTCACGTTTTGAATCAACCGAAAGGCTTTGCTGAGTCGGCTAGCTTTAAGTGACGAATGTATTTCTGCAGAGTGCATGCTGTTGTGTAGTTTTGTAAAAATGCACAAGAGCATGATGCATAGACATGTATACTTTTTTTTTTTTTGGTGGAAATGATTATTTGGATGTTTGTTTTTTCCTCAATGGCAAATCACAAATTGCTTTTATTGGTCCAGCGATGGAGTGGCAGAAACGTTCAACATATGTAGACGCCACATATCACTTCATATCTTTTTATCTAGCCAAACTCAGAATATCTGACCATAATCAGCTCTACTTGGCATAGGGTGACATTTTGCACCGTCTGGCAGCCATGTTTGGGGTCAGCTGTTGAGTGTGCAGTAGCTGCAAACATCTGATTGCGTATGTGAACGTACGACTCGGATCTTAATCACGCCTGTTCTTACGTACTTGGCTGACTGGGTAGTGATCATTTCACCAGTGCATCTGTTTGACTTTGTCTGATTCTCAGCTTGCGTGGTCATGAAACGATCACTTCCATGGATGTATTGAGCGAACTGGTTGCCATGTTCCAAGATGGTTGCCAGTTCATTCCAATTAAAGTTGCACACTATGTTGTTTGGACATAATGGCTTAAATCATGACAATACAAAGAGTCTGTGATGCCTGGAGAAATGTATTGATTGTTTTACAGCCTTTGTAGTGTAATGATCGTGTCTGGGAAGAAGGGGGTCGTGTGACTTCTAATTCTAACTTGTGTTCATTAAGACAAAATCAGCTCACAGCCCAGCACTGTTCCTTGGGGCTTGATCACTGCACACATTAGCAGCTTTGCCAACTTGCCCTACTGCCTTCTTACCTAGCTAAATGTTAGTGCCGCTAAACGTTTTACCTCTTGCCTCTGTACTTCACATGTAGATTCATTCACGTCTGGGATTTGCACAGACTTTCGTCCAAATTTAAACCGTTTCCTCTCGCATTGTCATGTTTTCACCAAAGTTTGCACCATCACAGGTGAACACGACGTTCATGTCAACTTGCGCATTTCCATGGACTGCAATGGTGTTCCATGTACACAGAAGAGATGCTTTGTACCAGATTTAGCTGCTAGCCACTTTCTGTATTGGTCTACAAAAATACTCCATGTTTGGACTCGTTTGCTGGCTGCTCAAGAAGCCACATAACTTATTTTAACAGTTTTTGCTACACTGAACCAGCCACGTCAATTTGCCACAACATTTAATATTGTGAACCACCACCAATTAACCATTTTTTCGTGGCGCCCGGGTAGCTCTCCTGGTAGATCAGTATTATTATTAAGCCTGAGTCCTTAACGCAACCATTTTTTGTTGTATTGGGTCATTTGTCGAGGCGCAGCACATGCTCTGCTCATGTCCAGAACCTCTGGGACATACATATGACGAATTTTATGTCATTTAGATTCTCGTGGCTACGCGGACTTAGAAGGTACTGTATAATTTGGGCTTAAACAGCTGAAAAAGTAACAAACGTGTCACTCTTATCTGTACCATTACTTGAGTTGGTCATTCCATCGGCGGGGACCCCAAGGTCAGCAGACTCAGGAGGGGCAGTCATGTGGTTGCGGTTATATCTTGCCCTGGTGATGCCTTACATATGCTGTACATATCCTGTTTAGGCTTAAATTAGAGGAACATATTGGAGACCTTTCCCTTTCTAAATAGATGTCTCTGTAAAAACTGAACAAACACGTGTAACTGTCCGTCTCAGTGGTAGTTATGGCCTGCTTTGTATTTACATGTCTTGGTTTGTTAAAGATTGTACCTGTTGAGTGCTGTCATCCACAAACACTGAACCTGTTTGAAATTTCAGTTTAATTACACAAATGAATCTCATTTGACTTGTTTTCTATGGGATGCCTGTTGTATTTTTTTAGCAGAGCCATTTCTCCACTGAACTAGTCATGATAAACTTTGACCTTCATAAATGTCACCGCTCGGTATCATCAAACTGCAGCTGAGAGAGTTGGTCTCAATATCAATATCTCTTTCTCGCTCCCTGCTCTTTTTTTCTCACTCCCGTCATTCTACACATTCTTCATTATGTTCTATAAGTGGTATCAGTTTCTATATATTGTCAGAAAGGGGTTCACAAACACACAACACACTCGCCGCACCCACCTATGCCAGCCCAGTTCCGTCAAGGCTCCCCCCATTTACGGTAAATGTGTGTTTTTGTCATATCTGTGGGCCTGGATGAAGTGATGCAGTTAGTTTTGGTATCGTGTCCATGGCCGTGCATCTCCACCACTGAGAGAGACCGAGAGCAGTGCAGCGTGGGTAGGCGTGGGAGGGCTATGACAGAGATGACTCAGCGCTCTGTTGCCGGGTAGAGAAGCTCCAAACACCCATACATTTAAAAAAAAAAAAAATGAAAAAAACAGTATGTGATGTAGCTGTCAGCAGCCATGGGAAAACACTTATCTAAACTGTACATGGATAATATTTGCATGACACGTTTCCCAGAAATCTTCCGTCCACTGGAGAGTTTGCTGTGTGCAGATAATGGATTAATGAACATCTCAGCCAGGCAAGGGACAAAGAAACACCTGGAAAAGAAGGAGGGACTGATGTTGAAGAAGTCCACCAAACTAGGTTTTCGCTTTGTTAGCTAGCAAGCAATGCCCCCAACTTGAAGATGAAAGTAGCCACTTCTGGAAGCTACCTTCAGCTACATACAAGCATCCACCAACAAACAGCACTGACCACATACTTCTGGTTTGCTGATGAGATGACGTTAGAAACACAGAATCAGCCAGATGTTTCAACGATTAAATTGAGTTCTAGTAAAAAACAAACATTTCCAATCCTGTCTTGTAGAAATTAGGAAACGTAACGCTGACCGGATTAGGTTTTCTTTTAACATAACGAAGTAATGGACAGTGAACGTATCGGTAAAATGTTAATTGACAACATGCCTCTTGTTTACCGCAAAAATATCCGATCTTGCGTTACAACATCTGCAGTGATGAAGGTTTTTGTTATGTTTAGGAACAATCAGCCACTTTAAGATTAGGGACAGATCATGGTCTGGTTTAATAGAGCAAAAGTCAGCAGTGACTTGAAATGCGGCATATTTATTAACATTCAACAGAAACCGTGATCTTTCCCAAACCTTAACCGAAGTGTTTTGTTTTTCATTGCCTAAAACGGATGGGAGTCTGGCACCAGAGTCTGTGGGTTTGAATCCAAAGTCATGTGCTTTGTATGCACCCACCATCCACCTCAAACACCTCCCTGCTACTCCAGTGCCATACAGAAATGTTGGCGCTTCATTCACTCAAGACAACGTTGTTTCTGAAAGATTACTTGACGGCACAATTGGGGAAACAATTTAGCAATATATAAACCTAATTTTAGTAGACAGGTTAGACTATTCAGGACTAACTGTGTGTAATTAATTCTGCTGCATTTATTTTATTAGATAATAGTTACTACTGCTGCAGTCAATGTCAGTCATGGATGCCTATATCCGTGTACTTTACACAAATATTTCGGGGAGCCATCATCGAAACATCAGTAGTGTTCTCATCTTCCCAAAAATGACCCATTAGTCTCTCCTGTCTCAAATGCTTTCATGTCACTTAGCTGCTATAGACCCGTTGGTACCCCTCGTGAAAATAGTTGTGATATGAAACTGATACATGGAGACTTTACACGTAATCGCACTTTAATTATGATTTTTGTCTGTGGGCCAGATGGCTGATAAAGTCCATGAGGACTCCTGGGAGTTCACTGGCATGACTTTGAATACCACTGTACAAATAAATGATAATGGGGGGTGGGTGGGGCTCAGAACAAGTACAGGATTACAGGACACCTGTAACTATCTGTGGGCTTTTGTAGTAAGATGACTGTCAAATAATTCCTATTTAACATGTTAAGTCATCAAGCTACATTTTGTGCTGATTTGGCTGCTATTTTACAAGCACAAACGTATATATTTACTGTTGCTTAAATTACACTAATGGCAAATATTAAAACGTCTTGTCAGACTGATCAGATGAATCAAATGAAATGTCACAGGGGAAGAGAGGGACTTGAATTCAGCAGCACTGAACAGAAATATGAAATCCTGCAAACCTTTTTTTTTTTCTTCTTCCAAATGGGTTGAGAGAAATCCAGTATATTGATGTAGTTGAAGGTTTGGGTCTGATGGATACAGAAGAAGTGAGATACAGAGATTAGAAAATGACTTTGCAGCTCCCTGATCTGCCCCATGCTTTCAGTCTGAGAATAGACTGCATCTGTGATAATATGCCACCTTAAATGTCACATACAAATTATTGCACTTTAAAATACATTAGTCTCCAGGGAATATTGTGTTAATGTGCAGTCAAGTAGACTAAGAACCACCAACATTGACCACCTGACGTGACTGACTGATCGTCCCTTTTTAATTAGAAATACATTTATAGATTGTTTTGCCAATCTCACCACGACACCCATTGAGTTGCTGTTCTGGACCTTTCCATTGTATTGCACAATCTTCCTCTCTAGATTTGAGTTTGTCCAGTTGCCAGATGGTCAAAATTAAAATGTCCCGCCCACTTTAAAGACTTCTCAGCCACGTTTCCTTAAAAGTTCAGAGTGTAAGTTCATTCTCGACCTTTAACAGAAGTTGACAACGACAGAACAGTCTCAACCACAAAGTGCCTTTAGTGGCTGTTCTGGAGTGGAAGAATACAGTAAATACGTATTTAACTCTCCAGAACAGCTACTAAATGGACCTTGTTGACAAAACTATTCCACTACAACAGTTTCGAAGGTCAGGAATGAACTTTCAATCTCGACATTTTATAGAATTGCGTAAAACTTGGCATTTTTTATTTGAATAAATGATGCATCCTGTCAATAAAATCCCAAATGTACAGCCTTTTAGGTCCACTTTCCTGACATTGCCTTAGTCAGTCTCACAATAAGAGTACAAATGTTTTATCCATACTGTTTATCCTCTTTTTAAAGTGTGTGATCCTCTCCGAAAAGGCCCAAAGCTGCAGCAGAAACGGTCAAATCAGAGCAATTTTGACTCGACTCCATGAGCCAAGTCGAACCTTTTTTCTTTTTTTTTTTTTTAAATCCCGTGAGTGCTTTACGGTAAATGCTGAACATGAGAAACAGACGAAAACGAGCCGCAATGAAACGAAAAATGCAACAAATGACATGAGCAAAATGGAGTCAGAATTGCTTGCGCGTGCAGGTATTATTCCTTCCTTGCGAGCTGATTTGTGTCCCTAAGTGATATGGGACCTTTCATAATCCTCTGTATAACAGGATGTGCGCGTGTTCTCATGAGTCAGATGTCGGGTTCGAGATCAATAAATGTCAGCGCTGAATAACCTGCCAAGGTGAAAACAGTAATAGGTCACTAGTTTGTGGGTGTGCGTGTTCTGTTGCACCTTTTACTCATCACGAATTGCGCTCCGAGATACAGTAAACCCGCAAACATCACTGCTCATCACTCAGGGCTTGTAAGAGAAGCCACAGATGACAAAGACGTTTTCAGATACATGCCCCACCCCACTCTTTCTTAACTCATAGTAAAATGACTGCTACAATTTCCTGATTCTGCTTTGTGAAATACAGAGGTTACAGAGTTGGACTAATCATTTTGAAATGGCCAGCTGTCAAACTGAAAAGTGCTTCATGTAGCATTTGAAGTATGTGCAATGACTTCAGTTACTTTAAATAAGATGCCTTCACTGATGGGAATGTCTGCCTCCAGTGGCCTCCGATGCATTTTAGCATCTTCGTAGCATTGCGATTAACATCCATGCTTGTTTAAGTCGCTGCTTTGAAGTTGTTACAAGCTAAAGATGTCTGCCGTGTGGGATTAGTAGGTGTATCTAAATGAATGAAACGGTGACAACAGAAGTACAAGAACAGTCACATGGATACAAAATAATTAGATGGCTCCTAACATGCATAGTTACGTC
Source organism: Gadopsis marmoratus (assembly GCA_036023855.1). Classification (NCBI taxonomy): domain Eukaryota; kingdom Metazoa; phylum Chordata; class Actinopteri; order Centrarchiformes; family Percichthyidae; genus Gadopsis; species Gadopsis marmoratus. The sequence continues at coordinate 13,459 of JAVQJF010066788.1, read as the reverse complement.
CATATTTTGGTCTTTGGTAATTAAGGACGATAACACAGGACAATGAACATGATTAAGTCGAGGATGCAAAAAGAACAACAACATATAACCAATGTACCAGGTGGGAGGGAGGATGGACTCGGGATGGGATGGAATGGGGGGGACAGGGCTCAAACAGTGTGCGGCCACATGTAGGCGAGAGTCTCCTCCTGCCCTGAGCTCGATTTGTGTGTGTCGCCGTCCTCCTGCACAGCTCCTTTTGTAGTGAGGCACCCGAGCGTTGGTTGATCCCACAGCCAATCAGCAGCTCGCTGAGATCAGGAGAAGGGAAAAGAATCCATAGGGACATAACAAGCGCACCCTGGTCTTTGCATGCAACAAGCATGAACAAACTAAACTAAATGGTATTAAATACTACAGCTGCAAGGATTAGTTGATTTTATTGATTGACAGAAAATGTATATTTTTTTCATCAAAAATGCTAAATATTCTGTGGTGTCAGTGTCTTAAATGTGAGGATTTGATGCGTTGTCATATATGAGGGTAAAACTGAATATCTCTGGGTGTGGGTTTTTTACTATTGGTAGAATAAGCAATTTTGAATCTCTTTGGGCTCGGCGAAATAATCACACGTGGTTTTGTGATGTTTAAAACACTAAAGGTTAATCAAAACTCAAAATTAATTGTAGCTCTACTAATCACAAATAGTCATGGAAAAGCTACAAAGATTTAAACACAAAAATTGGATGCCGATACGTATCAGTGTTGGCATCTTTAGAGTTGTGTGTGTAAAGTGCAAGACAGTAGTGCAAAAGATCAGTTTGCAGTGTGATTGTACAGTAGTTCTGCTGATAACTGCAACGGTTGAATAGTCTAACAGCTGCAGGGATATCATCTATCTATCTATCTATCTATATATATATATATCTATATCTATATATATATATCTAGATATAGATATAGATATAGATATAGATATAGATATAGATATATATAGAGAGAGAGAGAGATATCTATAAATTGTAATAAAGTAACACTACTTTTGTGTATTGTCACTAAGTATTAGCATTTAGCTTGACACAGTTTATTAATTCCACAGTGGTGATGTCATGCAAGGTATTTTACTTGGTGGAACAAATCTTACTGTAGCTAATAAGTCAGAGTTTCATTTTGATGCTTCTTGTAAATCAGGAAATCTCATTTTCCACAGAGATATCATCAGAAATGATAACTTTTACAGCCTCCAATATCTCACCATCCTCTGCCTCTCAATTGCAACCTCACAGTTTCAACTTCATGTCAGGGTTTACCTGGTCTGTAAACGTGAAGTCGGGCTCTTTCCGTTCTTTTTGATCTTTTAAAACAAACACAGCGATGAGAGGCGAGGGCGTGTAGAGAAAACAACAGGGCTTGTGGGAAAGTGCAGTAAGTCGCTATTCTAGGAATCATTAGTAGAAACAATTCCACCAGTTAGGTTACCAATCAGCTCCACCATGGAATAATTTTGTTTATGAAAACTATATATTGAGGGATCAGCACTGACAAAAATAGAGCGATGTTTCAAAGTGCAACATGTAGCTGAATTGTCTGAATTTAGCTCGTACTCAAAAGCCAACCAGCAGGTGGAGGATGTTTGGTCCCTTTGCCCAAAGACATTTAGATGTTAAGAGTATGTCCACTTTAAGCTGGCTATATATATATATATATATATTTTAAAATTGCATCTTTCTCTTCTGCTTTTCTGCCTTGCATCCACAGAAAACCAGCATTCTTCCCTCACCTGAAAACTGAGCTTTTTTACAACAGTCTGAAAATACTGCTTTACCAGTACACGTTCTGCATTCAAAATCAAATTAAAGTGGAAGTATTATCAACAAAATCTGCATAAAGCATAAAGTATTAAAAGTAAGAGTTCTTGTTCTGGAGAAAATGGCCTGCAACAGATATCCATGATATTATTACTGATACATCGGTGTGTAAGCAGCATGGAGCTGGCTTTAACTACTTTTTATATACAGTTCCCAACCTGAGGGGTCATGAGATGATTTAACGGGAGACGGGGAAAAAGACAACGCAATGTTCTCTTACTTGCATTTCTACATGCATTGTCTTCTCTCTAAACTTTGCTTACTGTGAAATATTGGATCATTTGACCTCATTATTTAAAGGAAACCACGTGAGAGGAGACGTCTCTTTGGAACTGCTGACAACAGTACAGACATCCGAAACGTGATAAGCAGCCCGAACTAGACACCGCTTTGTTGTGAGGGGCCAATGAGCCAGAAAGGTTGAGGACCACTTGGTTTGATCTTTGACAATAAGTTGTATTTCATAAGCTTATCGTGTATTTTTTTCCTTTTTTATTAAAAATCTTAATCTAAACAGTAACGAGTAACTACACTTGTCAGATGAATGCAGTTCAGCCAAGTACAATACTTCCCCCTGAAACAGTGCAGAGGTATTGTACCATGAGAAGCTGCATGTAGCAATGTGTTTTTTTCTTTTTTTTTTTTTCTTTTATTACAGATACACTCACTGATTTGTTATGGTGTCCCAAATGTCCCCTCAGCTCTCTGATGATTGTACAAAACTCAGCTGATGGATTATAAAACATTAGCACAACATCTTTTAAAAAAATTATATTTGAGGGTCAAAGCAAAGGCAGGAAGTACCTACGAGAAAGTATAATACCAATTAGCAGTAAAATGTATCTCAAAGGTCCTTTTTTAGTCATTTTCAGTGTATTTACACTAATTAAGGATGCATTTATATGTAAGAGGTGTTTTAATGTGCGTGTCAGCGCATCACATTTTACAATAAAGACGGGAAACTTTGTAAAGCATAGACTATAAGCGAGGCGCCTCTACTTGAATCCACTGGTCGCCTGTTTGCTTTCTCTCACGTGGGTGTAGCGGGTTAATGCTGTGCTGATCTCCAAGGTTTCCTGGGTTTTCGCTGCTTTGATCGCACAGGGGACGTCTGCTTTCCAGGAACCACTGGCAGTGTTCGACTGCGTTTCCACTTCACCCTAATAAGTCACCATGTTGTGAGTGTATACCTGGGTGGGAGGTAGCTCTCATTGGATGGGTGTGTGTTATTTTTTTTAAATTGTATTTAAAGAAACTGAAACCAGGCAAGCAATATGAAGTCATGGTGCCTGATATGTGTGTGTGAATGTAGTTCACTTCTCTCTCCACTAGAGGGCGACTCCTTCCCACAGAAAACAGCCTGTTCTCTCCAACAGTGTGCTTTTTCTCTCTGCTACAATCCTTCAACCTGCCTTGTTCCTCGAGTCAACTTAAAACATTGTTTTCGACGCGCTTCTTCTGGTTTTTCGATGCAACGCCAACAAAAAAGCCCAGCCAGCCGCTGTTTCTACAGTCTGTGTTACAGGAGCTATTTTATCCTGTAAGTCCAACAATTTCCACAGCGGTTGTCGGGGAACAAAACGACGCTTTTCATCCAAATAACCAGTATAATACACCAACAAATACCACTTTAGGTTCTGTGCGGCGTTCGAGTGTCGCCGTGGCGCTAAATACTGAGCTTAAAGTCATTTATTCCGCTTTACATCATCTGCTTTCTCTCTGATCTGCTACTACAGTCGTACATACGCTGCTGGTTTGGTTCTGGCATAAATATGCGCTTCTTCAGTTTCCCTTAGTAATTTATATTTATTAAAAGCCTCATTATAGACATTAATTGCTGATATAAAACACTGGTCTTGACGTGAGATGGTCCACAGCAGGCCTCTGCAGTCTTGCCCATAAAATAATTAGAAACTGCGGGGCTTTTTGTTCCTTACCAGGGTTTTAAGACCGACCACAGGCCAAATGTGACTTTTACCAAAACGCAGAAATGCGTCGCTTCAGCAGCTTCACTCCACCGAATTTAATTTAATTTAGACGCACAGCCATCAGCAGCTTCACCGAATAATTAAACTCCTTACTGTGTTTTGCGCGGTGATATTTACGTTGTTTTATTGTGCAGTGGGATTTTTTTTTTTTTTTTTTTTTTTTTGGGGGGGGAGATTCTGCATCAAATGAGATAATTTGTAACTCGCAGCAAACAGCCAGGACTCGGAGACCAGGGGCCAGATCCTGCAGTCACAGGGGCCTGATCCTGCAGTCACAGTGGCAGAAGCGCGTCGTCACGTCGGGAGGTTTTTCTGCAAAAAATCAGGAGCAGAAAAATAATAATATCTGACATTTAATATTTGCAGCGTACATGTTCCACATTTAAATGTTGCTGGAAATGAAATATAACGTCGGCTGCAGGGAGTCGCTTCGGATTTGAGCAAGAAATAACAAATGTGATGACTAATTGTGCACGCGGCTCCGGGGTATCCAGATGTGACGGCATGTGTATTATTATTATTATTATTATTATTATTATTATTATTATTATTATTAACAGAAAAAGAACGAAGTGAAATCCAAATGTGAGCTGTCTTCTATCCTCCTCTGCTGCTGTATTTATTGATCTTGTTGTCACCGTGCAGCTGCTGCAGCTTCTCACGGTGTTAAACCAGCGATGGGACAAATAAAGGTATTTGCACACGTTAGAAAAGATAAAACGGCAATTAAGATGTTTTTCATAATTAAAAACGGTTTAGTTCTTAAGGGAGGAGGGGGGGGTGATCTGAATAAGATGCCACGGCATGAAAATATCGATCTCGGTGTTGTTGACAGGTGTGTGTATTAGGCTGCAAGCATAAACAAGAACGAGATAATCAAAATGTCACAGCCTGATAAACTTCCTGTGTGATGAGAAGGCAGACAGTTGACATTTTGGGTTTGTTTATCCTTCACGCGCCTACACACACACACACACACACACACACACACACACACACACACGAGACATGTTAAGAAATGTAGATGGTGTATTCGTGATAATACCCCACCCAGTAAAGTATCTGCAGCAATATCTAAAAATGAAAATCCCTCAGATTTTAATTTCTCAGGATGTATAGTGTTTACTTGTATTTTCTCTTAAACGTGACAAAATTATTAAATCTGTCCTACGAAGTGTCCAGTAGCACTCTTATTTAGGAAAGTTGATGCCCAATAATTATTTTATTTCAGTTCGATTAGGACATTGGCATCAATTGCCAGTGACCTCTATCCTTGAATGTCTTTCTGTAGACTTGACCTTGCCCTGTGTAGTGCAGGGCTGGAATGATTTAATAAGGGAGAATATAAGAGAATAACTAAGTGCTTGTTGTTGAATATCCGCTATGGACAGAAAGATGTGGCAGTAAAATCCCAAAAACAGATTTAAACATGATTAAACAAGCACTAAACTGTGAAATCAAGTTCTGCATTTGAATTTCATTTTCTTTGAACTTTGAATATATAAAGTTTCACATCTTTCTTCTCGTGTGAGTGTGTTTGTGTGTTTCTGAGTCACCTGCGGTCGTGGCGAAGATATTCACCCCACTGGTATCTCTCGCTTTAAGTCAGCGTAAAAATGGATATTAGAAATGTTAAAGGTTGTTCAAGGCAGCTTACTGTAGGCGGCACAGTTCAGACCGTTAATGTCCATGTAGGAGGTTGGCCAGACAATACAAGTGTATATAAAGTGTGCTGCGGCAAACGGGGGGGAAACTACAAATGCAAAACACCAAGCTGAAACTCTAGTGTCATTTTAGGAAAGCGTGAATTTATAATTTACCCTGCTAAAAGCAAAGATCCTAAATCTTTATGTGACACCTTGCAAAGAGGTGTATATTGTGAATGCGCAGTGTAAAGGCCGCAAAGTCCCGTAACTCAAATCTGCATGTTTTCAGTGGTGACGGATGGCGAAACATACATCATGTTGCAGTGCGTGGCAAAACATGTCCTGCTGATCTTTCGCTTTGTGTCTTCCTGTGCCTGTAAATATCCTGTTCATTGTGTGTACGTGTTCAGTGGGATTTTCACTTCAGTACGTCACAAACCGTTAATTGTGTGAACGTTGTATGAAGTTATAAAGCTACTCAGGTATGAGTTAGGTCATGAAGGTTGTAATGTTCAGCTGTTGTTGGGACTGTTTGAGGCGTTTTATTTAGCCTGCCCTCATTGATCTAAATGGGGTGGACAAAATAATATAAACACTTTTTGTCAGTATAATGGAGTACAGTTTAACTGCAGCCTCCAGAGTGATCATACAGTGTTTACTCCATTTTCTGAAGCAGAACCATTTTGGGGTGGGTGTGGTGCTTGGATAAACCTTTACCAGGCAGTGCAGTTGCAGTGGGGCAATAATTTCTTATTATATTTTGATATGTCTTTATGCAATGATTGCTGGATAACATGTATGCTGATGTTGTCCAATGCAGTCTCTATTTGATGGAGACGATAACAATATATGGTAGCTAGTTTAGGTGCAGAATCTGTCGAGGTGTGTGTGTGTGTGTGTGCGCCAGAAATACCTCACGCCACTGATTGTTGCCGTGTTTTCTATTATTATGGTGAAAAGGTTTTAATCTGTATTCAAAATTATCTGGTAGTTGTGGATTTTCACTGTTGGCCGTGTGTAATATTTAGTTTTGTGTCAAAGTGCTGAGCTTCTTGGAGATTAAAGCAACGGGGAAAATATCTGTTGGCGTCACTGGAATAATTTCACTTGTTCCAGTGCACCTCAGCCTGCACTTTCTTCACCTCCAAAGTGCTCCCGTCTTGTGCTCATCTCTTCATAGATTTATTTTTAAAAATACGTATTTTTATATTATTAAATATATATTATATTTGCTTACCAGTTTGAAATTCACCCGTATCTGATTTTCAGATAAACATCAAGTGAAACTACAGAATAAATACGGTACTTTCATTCAAACCATCATCTCATCGGGGATAAAGTTACACCTGCTTCTACGAAAAGCACCGTGGGCATCAAAGCAAAGCCTGTTATACTGTTGTGGTTACGAGTTGCTCTGCATTAATGATCATGCAGTGTGTTTTTTGTACAAGTGACTGCTGGTAGAATTTTAAAATGTTCAACAATATGACATTAGATTGGCTCTGTTGGGGTCATTCATGTCATTCACAGAGCCAAAACACAACTGTCCCGATGCTGCCAGACTGAACTGTACATGGTCTGTAGTCTTTTGACGTTCCCACTGTTGAAAGTTATGCTGCTGTTTCATGGAGGTCTTCCGGTTTAAGGAATTAAATTAATCATTTCACTCAGCTGATGCAGCCAAGCAAAAAAAAATACAGTAGCTTCAACTAAACTCCTCCTAGGCCGTGCCTGAGTCATGCCTCTCTACAATGACAGAATAACATGTACAGGCCCTCGAAACAAATTTAAATAAAATCATATGACCTACGGACCTGGCTATGAAATCGACCTCTTTTCTCTCTGCAGCCGCTGATGCAGAAAACATGAAGAAGAGCATTTACTTTACTACACATGAAAACTTTAAAAACTGATTTTAATTTCTGCACTGAAACTACAATCTTCACAGCTGAGTCAGGGCAGCGACTTTCGTTTTTCTTTTTCACAATTGGTAACACATGTACACACATTTTCAATATGGAGTTCACTTTCTCAATTCGGCACAACAGATGTCAGTGTGGACTAAACTGTGTGATCATTTTTCACTGCTTTGACACAAAATGCACTCCATGCCCACACATTTCGAAAGGGGGTGTACAAACTCAACCACCACCAAATCTCTGTGCATTCTGCAGGAGACTGGTGGGGATGGATCAGGCATGTAAAAAGATCCTTTCCCAGGTGGACATAAGGTGTGACGTGGATGAGGACTTGTGGTCAAATGCAGAACGCAGGGCTGACCAGCACTGTTGTATTTCTATGTGTAGCTGCCCAACACATGTATGTATAGTGAATATATTTAGTTTTGTCATGCGGCAGTGGATAATCTTTAAGTTTCATTTCGTGCACTTATGCAAGGAATGGCACAGAAAAATAAAGCCTATTGAAGCATATTTGTCTGACATAGTGTAAAGTAGCACGTGCCCTTCTTTCTGTTGTGTTGGAAGCTTGGTTTCTGCTTAATAAATGAGTTAATGAAAGATACTTAAAAGACAATAGTGATGCATATTATGCTGTCTGGTGGTGGGTATTTATATTTTTTTAGGTCATTGTGTAATGACGGACAAAGTGTTACTGCAGGGAGACGCGTGTTGTGACTTGAACCTGAGATGCGTGCGTAATGTTTTGCTTGCAGAAGTGGAAGTTGAACAGTTTTGAAAGCGTGTTACAATTGTTAAAAAAAAAAAAAAAAAGCTGTAATGCCATTAACCCTGCCAGACCCCCATTACAAATGCATATTGCACGGCCACCTACTCTTTTAAATCACATGTTGGGTTAAACCCCAGTTTTCCTAAAAAAAAAAAAAGGCAAATATTTCTATATTGGTCTGAATTATGGGAATATTTATGAAATCGAGGCACAAAACATCTGAAACATATACATGCATCTTTGGACTTTATATCCATCATTCAGCTTAAAGATGTATGGAGAGTTGACGCTGAACTCTCAACTGAACTTCTCATCCGCTTGAGACTTTTTTTTTTTGGTTTGTTTTGAGAACTGGCACATAAATAATGACCGTCTGTCTGGTGTGCATGCTGACACACTGGCATACGGCAGGTTATGTAAGGCCTCCATGCGAGATGATGTTGAATCAATAACTGCGTTTAAAAACACACACCAGTCCCTGTATTTACGTCTGACAGTGATGTAGTTGTCCGAAAAATAATAGGTCAGTAGTTGAGCTGACTTGCAGAAGACGGAGTTTTCCCACGATGGTCTCAGTCTAATTAAAAGTGTAATTAAATGTAAGCACGGACGATATCGCAGGAAGAGGTTCCGGTGCCTTTTAACGCGGAGAAGTGTGTGCGACATGAAACCCGAGGTTTGTGTCGACCTCGCTGCTGTTAAGCTTAATAAGGAAATCAGGCAAGGATCCTGCCATGAAGCATGTCAGCTATGGAAATAAGAGATTATTATCATTAAGTCATCCTGTCACGCACGCCAACGCGCACGCCAACGCCCTCATGCTGTCTCACGCAGGTAAACACTCAGACACCCACATACTCATTTTGTCTCGGCACGCACTTTTACGTGAACATCTTGTAATCACATTTTGCTACGAGTGTGTCACTTTGTTTAAAGGCCTTTGACACACTGGGATCTTCACAGGTCACCTTGACAGATATTATGAACCTGCTGTGCGTGCGTGTCGTGTGTCTGTTTTTGTTTTTTTGAGTGCTTTCCGTCATTGGCAATATAGCGGTTCCTCTCCGATGTCCACTGAGGTTAAAGAAATGCACCTAAGGAAAAGGCACATTTCATACACAAAGATAATTCAAACACTTGAAAGGAAAGGAAGCATTAAACATTAAAATGTAAATTTAAGCAACTTGGAGACATTTTGAGGCAAAAATATAAATACACTACATGTATTAATACTGCTGTTACAACTGCTGGTGTAGAATTTATACTTTCATTATTTTGATTACTAATCATATTTAATAGAATATAACTACTACTGTAGCTTCTACGTGTACTACTGGTACTATTGCATTACTGCTACTTTGATTATGAATATTGCTACTACTGTAATTACTATAGTAAGTAATGCAATTTCTACCATTACTAATATTACAACTACTACTATGGCTGATACTATTGACATTACCACAAATACAACTATTACAGCAGCTACTTCACCAACTACGTTAACATTACTGCCATTGTTTCTGCTTCTGTTGTATTAGAATTTTCCAACTGATCCTACATTTTCTGTACTGCTACCACTGTTACAACTACTATTATTACTATTAACACTACTATTACAGCAGCTAATATATCAACAATTGCAGTTATCACCGTTGCTACTAATGCTTTTCATTAAAACTGATGTCACAGATGAATGCAGATTACACTACATGTTTACATACGAGGTGTCTGTCTTGGCTCAGTTTTATTCGAGGCTTGGTCATTAACAAACAAATATAATTGTATTTATTGTTTAATTGTTTCATCAAATAGAAACGACAAATAGCAAAATCATGCATGGCAGGGACAATGTAGTATTTGGAAAGGGCACTAAAACAAAGAATTCATTGCTCTTTACGTCATGCAGCCCCTTGCCTGACCCACACATCCATGTGGATTCAGAAAGTTTGTCAGATTTTAGTGTCTTGCTGGTTACAAAGCGAGACTGGATTGGTCAGCCAGCTTGATCGTCAATCAAATCCGCCGCTGGTCAGAAGCTGCACCAGCTTGACCAGATGGTCGTGCCCAGACCATAATTACTGGTTTTAGGTGGTCACTAGCTCCGGATAACGCAGTATTGTAAGCGCATGTGTTCGTCCTGTGTGGTCAGCCAGCATTTACCTCATTCACCATCTAACTAGCATCACTCGGCTCCTGACCAGCAGAAGTCCAGCTGTTCCTGTCAACACATCCGTCTTGCATTTCGGGACTGTGGTCATGACCTCTGTATTTTTCCTGGACGTGTTCAACAGCCAGATAGATTTCAGTGTTTTTAAGCACAATATGTTTTTAGATTGGACTGCTTTTATGACTCAAAAGGTTTCCGTATTTCTCCAGCACAATTTTATTTCTGGCAGCATGGAGAAGGCTTTGAAACGGTGTTTGGACTTTCAAATGGGGGAAATAAACACTTTATTTTATGGGCCTGTGATTTCCTAATCATTTCCAAGAGTACTGGACATAATTTGGTGCTTGTTGCAGAGAAAATAAGGTCCAACGGTAAAGTGAGTCAGTGAGTTTAGTTGTTGATTTTCAGAGGAATTTCAAGGTGAGAACAACCTTATTTAAATAAAACTTGCAAAAAATATCACTGAAGCGCTAATGCGGTAAATAATATGGTTATTGGTGCCCATCTACACACCAGCAGCAGAGGGATGCATGGATGAAGGAGGATTTCTACAGTTTTTCTACAGTTTTTCTTCTTTTCTTTTGGCCAATCACTGCAGTCAAGCGTGTAAAATATTAACCACCTGGCTCACCTCTTCTGTCAGAAATGTCACTTTCCTCTCTGCAGTTTGCTGCATTTCCTGATGTTCCACGTGTTGTTAGCATGGCATTTAGAGCAGATGAGCATGACCTTTTAACATAGAGTTCAACTAATTTAAATCTTGCACCCAGCTGTAAATAGCAGGTACATCACCCTGTTACCGTATGTGCCACACTCAAAAAATACGCAGTTCTGCAAAAAAAATATATATATAAATGTCCAGGAGTCTGTGTGTGTGTGTGTATGTGACTCCCACCTTTCAGAAAATCCAAGAGAGAGTTGGCGTATGAGTTGAACTCTGTGCAGAAGGTGTGTGCTTTGTTGACTTTGTCGTGTGCTAGCAACTGATGCCATCTTTTGAGCTTCTAGCTGTGCACATAATGGCTGAACGTATAACAGAAGGACACCTGAAACCATTTCTTGTGGCCTCCGTTCTTGATATATCGCCGGTAAAAGCAAATACTGTGCATGATGCATAGATTTATTTCCAATATTTAGATGTTTTCAGTGCTTTGGTTGCCAAATAAACAAGCTGCTGATATATAATCGATAGTGTATATTGGCTTGCGGGCTACTCGGACATGACGGACAATAGTTTGCTAGTTGACAACATTATCTAAACATATCGGTCAACAATGACCATCAGTTCTCTGTCAAAACTGCTCATTTAATAAACCACGTGTGTTTAGTTCTGCAGAGATTACTCAATTGAGATCCAATGCTTTCTTGTTTGACTAATCTGCCCATTACTTCCTAAAATTAATGAGGTTTTTTTTTTTTCTATAAAAGGTCTGAAAATAGTGTAAATGTGTCCAAAGTGTCCAAAGTATTCACATTTGGAAGCAGAACAGAAGCTTAAAATAGTAAAGTTTGCTGTGTAAAAAAAAAAGAAAACTATAATCACGACTCCAATATGATTCAGATTAAGTGACTAATAGTTTCAGCTCCACGATCAGTTGTGCATGAATATCGTTGTGAAGAGATGAGAAACCTCCACGTGGCTGCAGCATCACTGTAAGTCTACACAATGAGAGAAAGATGAAAGAAAGGAAAAACAAAGGAGATGGAAGTGTCGAGAGGTCAGGTGAGAGGAGTGTGTGGGCTGTATTTGGCTCCACAGGTGGCGCGCACACAAAATGTTAAACGACAGCATGCACCAATACCGTCGCCTCCTATCAAACACATCTCCCTGAATAGTAAGGCATGAAACCCACAAACCTTTTCTCAGTTTTGTTTTTCAGAAGTTGACAAGGGGGGAAAAAAAAACAAAATACAACCTGTTGTTTCGCCTCAAAGCTGACTAAATACGGTGTTTTGAGCCAAGGTATATATTTGTGTTTATTTATTCCTGGAACACGTGCACTATCCCCGGCACTCACCAGTTCATTTATCAGAAACGCTTTCTGAAGGATTCCCCTATCGCAGGTCTGTTCCTGTCTGCCATTCACACCGCGCGCTGTGCGAGGAAACAATCTGCTAATTTGAGGTAGAGAGATCATGTGCCGAGCGATCACAGGCGACCTGCTTTACCGCCTGCCTCTTATCTGATCTGCCCAATCTGAAGCTCTGTGTCATTAATAAGCAGAACTCTGACACAAGCTGGACTTTCCACTGGTTTTTTATTTTTATCATCAATTCTGACCAAAGTCTCTTCAGCTGCAGACTCACGTCTTACCTGCCTGGGTGCAGCTCCACAGTAAGGTCTAAATAAAAGCATCTATAATGTGCTTTCAGCAGTTTAAGTCATGTTTGAAATCACAAAAGTCCTTTTTTAAAAGTGTTGTTTGTTTTTATTGTCAAAAGGAAGAAAAGGTTCTTCGGACTGGAGATGGATTAGAGATTAGCTCGGCTGATTTATTGGTAAATATTAGTTTGTTGTAGATGTATTTCACTTTGTAAAAGTTGGACGATAAATAAGAAGAAGTTGCAGCACAGAAATGTGAAATATGCCGTATGTTTGAGATACTTAAGGAACAGTGAGACACAGTTTCTTCACCAGAGAGCTGTAAAATGCCCCGTGACGACACATGTTGCTCACAATTCCAACAAAAGGGATCATTATCAGATTTTTGAAGCTCTCGAATATCGATTGTCAGAAATGTTCCTTTAAGGTTCAGGCAGACTGGGTTTTGCCTGCTGAAATATACTCACATGGTGTGGTCAACAGCGGGTGGGACAGGAAACGTGGGTTATATTAGTCAACAGCAGCAGTCCACAAAGATTTAACACATTTTTTTGTCATTGCCCTTTATCAATTTCTGTTCTCACTGCAGCCGCACAGCGTCTCTGTCTCTGCTGCTTGTATTATTGTCTGCTGTGCAGTTATAAACAGGATATAAACATATTTCCATAATTAGGTCACATCTTGTTTGTCTGCACCTTTTTTTTTTTTTTTTTTTTTTGTTTTTGTTTTGTGGTGGGGGGCCCCTGTAACGGTTTGATTTTCAGCTTCCCCAGTTTGCACACCGCCCCCCGGGTTTT
>JAVQJF010066757.1:0-13558 GCA_036023855.1 Gadopsis marmoratus | reverse complement strand
GATGGCTGGACGACTGGGTCAGAGCATCTCCAACACTGCAGCTCTTGTGGGGTGTTCTGGTCTGCAGGGGGCAGTACCTACCAAAAGTGGTCCAAGGAAGGAGAACCGCTGAACCGGAGACAGGGTCATGGGCGGCCAAGGCTCATTGATGCGCATGGGGAGTGAAGGCTGGACTGTGTGGTCCGATCCAACAGAAGAGCTTCTGTTGCTCAAACTGCTGAAACAGTGATGCTGGTTCTGATAGAAAGGTGTCAGAACACAGAGCCTCACATTTTGTTGGATATGGGGCTGCGTAGGATAGCTGTAGGTAGATACAGCTCTGGAAAAAATTTATAGACTGCTGCAAAATGATCAGTTCTCTGGAATGTGTTGGAGTAAAATGAACTTTGGAAAATTTGGAGTGGTCTCTTAATTTTTTCCAGAGCTGTATATACACCTCTGACCAGCAGGCCATGTATTTAGTCATGTATGTTTGGCTTTTAGTTTGGCATTCCTGCGCTGGCAGGAGAGAGAGTCGCATCAACGGAAGTTCAAAAAAGCTTGATCGTCACCTGATTCATGTAGACTTCAGACAGTTCGCTCTACACAGCTCGGGATTGCCAGAGCTGGGGGGAGCGACCGTAGAGGCGGAGTAGGATACAGCAACTAGGAGCCTGGATGAAAAACCTAAGACGAGTCCAAGAAAGGTTTCTGATGCTCCACATGAAAAAAAGAAACTCGGCGTTCAGAGGAAGGTTTACAGTCAAAGAAAACGATGGACGGCGGTGCAGCTTTTCCTCGCGGGAGAGTTGAAAGAAGAGCAGGGACTGGGAACAGACGGGATGTGGCCTGACTGCTCTGTGAAATATTTGGAGTAGGCTATGCTGCTATTACATTTGCTCCACCTAAATAATGGATTATTGTGGAGGTTTGAGCGCGTTCAGTCGGTAGACCAGAAGGTGGAGACAAACGTTCCGCAGTCCATCAGGGCCATAACTGCACATCTGACTCCCTGTTCACACATGAGGACTGTCAGGAGCCTAAACCTTCTGGGTGTGTTCAGTGTTAAGCACGTCACTTACATTCTCGGCTCTGATTGGAGAGATATTTTCTGCCACTGTTTCGCCAACAAATCAGTTAATTTCCCAAGCGATGCGTTTCCTGGCGCAATTCATTAAAGCTATGTCATACTGAATGGGTAAGCCGTTACTGCGGCGACCTGCCACATATGGACTCGAACACTAGATGCAGCATCCTGGCGCCTCTCAGAAGCCTCCCAGCAGTGCAAGCTGGAGAAACTGAGAAAGGGTTCAAATGTATTTAGATTCCCCCAGAGCAGATGTTTATATTCGCTATTGTAATCAGCCTTATTGCAGATTGTATTATAATACAAATAAATATCCAGTATTATTATTAAAATAACCAATTTAGAGAACTGGGCGATATGCGCTATCTTACCTGCTTAATGAGACAGTTTAATTTGGGCTTGTTTATCTAATCTGCACAGATTGTGTTTGGTTTCTCCTTTTTCTTTTGCAGCATTTACTCTTGAGTTTAGACTCACCACGTCTGCATCCAGTCCTCCATCCCCGCTGTGCATTCAGCACCAGCAAAGGAATACGTACAAGGTGGCTAAAAGATGGAGTATAATGAAATGCATTGTAACCCCAACGTGTGTTACTCTGCGTGCCGGATACAGTTGAGACAGCATTCATTACGGTCCGGTTTGTCCTGTTTTGTGTCACATTATTTAGTATGTGTGCAACATGAAATGAAATCCTCTCCATGGGAAAAATACTTTTCACCCTCTGCTCCTCAACCAGTCACAGTGTGTCTTCTTTGTTGGTCTCTCGTTCACTCTCAACTTTCCTTCTCTTACAGTACATCTTCACATTCGGAGTGAAAAATGATCACCAACCACCAGCCAAGTCACAGATTTTACTGTGGGTGGATAAATCTGTCTTTTCTATCAGCATGGGATTTAAATCACCGACAGCAGCTGATGTAAAAGGACCACACTGGTGCTTTTGCATGTTTTAGCCCATTAACTACAAATCAAGAACACTTTTCATTAATGAGGATTACGTTTCAAAATGTACCGTCACTTTTTAGATTTTCCATCGTCCAAACAGCCACTGGTTTCATGAAAATAAGCTTTAAGAGACTTCTTCCTAAATCATCCTAAAGATCAGTAAACTATTACAATGAATGTATACATTTCTTATGGTCAAGTTCAGCATCTGAGTTGTAAAAATGTGTTCTATCCTAGTATCCTAGTATCTATACACCTAGTAGTGACTCCACCTTTGAAAACGTGAGAGTCAGCTGCTAAAAACCACTGCACACCTGAGAGAAAAGCAGCTGACTCTCAAGTGTCCGTGTGTCCCTAAAGAACTCGAAACCACCAAAAGCTTTCAGAAAAGCCCTGTGCAACAGCAAATGTTCCCTGTGATTGATTACCTGTATCTGGCAGGTTTCACGTCTCTGCACGTCAGTTTTTTTATATCGCACTGACATGCATGCAAACTAACGGCTGCCTGGGAGGGAGAAAATCAGATCATAAGATTCTACATTACGCTCTGAAATATGGAAGGCAGCAAAGGTTGCACGATTTGTACTTAGCTGAAAAATGCAAAACCAAAGCTGAGTACCTTTTAAGTTGCAATCAGTGAATTGCAGTGGATTATATGAATGACAAACTCTAACAGGACACGAGCTTACAGAAGAGTAAAGTTTCTTGTTCATTTCTGAGTGACGGACAGGTAGACTGACAGGCGAAATAGTTGCCTGGCCCCCCTTTTCATTTTTTATGCTCTCCAGCTCTTCCCATTTCCTTGCCATCATCTCCCTGTCTATCTTCTCTCTCTCTGTCTGTCGGTTTCTGAAGCTGTGCACTGCACTGCTCTCTCGCTCGCTCTCTTTTTCTCAGGCTCTTTCTTGCCTCAGCCCTCTGGCCTCACATTGGATTTCTTGTCATCTCTCTCTCTCTCTGTGTGACTGTCTTTTTTTCATCTGTTCACACCCATGTTAAAATTTAATGCCCCTCTTTCTAGCTGTCTTCTTCTTCTTCTTCTCCTCCTCAGTGTGCTGAAGATCCACAGAGGGTCCATGATACTGTGTGTCTCATGATGATGCACCATCCTGCAGAAAGCTTTCTGAACACAGACTCAGTAAAATGATTAAGTAATGCAATTTAGCTGGCACATATCATGCATTATAATTCCTCATTGAAGTGCTTCATCTATGCACCATCGCTTATCTAAAATTCAAACATTTATAAACGAAATTAAAATTAAAACAAAAATCTTTTGATCAATTGGTAACCACTGTCCCTTTCAGCAAGAGATGTGCTAGAAATTGAACCTAGTCTTTTTGCAGATGAAGCAAAATAGACAAAACAGGCATCTACAAGCTCTCTGCACAAGATAGGACTATATTTATACGATTGGGTCACTCCACATACACACACACACACCAAAAATGGTTGTGGCCAACAAGGGGATTACACGTCCTTTAACTTGCCCCTTGCAGGAAAGCAATTTATTTTTCTGTGCAGCCCAAAGCGCAAAGTTATCAGCAAATGTAATCCTAGCAGGCCAGTTGCCAACAACCTCCTCTAAAGCCTGCTCTGCATAAACCAGGGGAGGTCGAGACGAATGCACAGTCACATGGTGCAGAGGATAATCTACGCTCTCTGTCCTTCTGGTCCCGAACCTCGAGTAATAAAACGAGATGGGATGAGAGATTGAGCAATTAAACTGAGCACGCAGAATGCAGCTTTGCGAAGAGGTAAAGACTGAAATAGAAAAAATAAAAGAGGAGCTCTTTCTAAAAAAAAAAAAAAAAAAAAATCCCCATTATTGGAATGGAATCGGAAATGGAATCAGGAGCAGGTCCACGCTGAGGAACAAAACGGGACAAACGTTGCAGGACTATGTGCATGTGTTTTTTGGAAAACAGGGGCAGGGAGCCAGTGAAATCGTGCTGTTGTCATGGCTGCCTCGGCCCATTCACAGTGGAACTGAAATGCAAAATCCAGGTTACAGAGAGAAGGAACTGGGCGATACGGTCGAGCTGGTATCGATGGAATCTCTCCCGGCTTTCTTGCAATTTCACAAAGCAAAAGTCTTATCTCAGAGCCGTGACAATCGCACAAAACAATAACAGCTTATCAATGCCAAAAGGTTTTCTATTTCGGGGGGGGGGGGGGGGGGGGTTGGATATGGCTCCCGCAAAAGCTTTTCTTGTTCTCAGGTGAAGTGTGAATGAGAGGTCATGATAGAACAGCAGTGAAGACGCCATGAATAAAAATGTTGGCACACTACAATTCAAAGCCAACAGCAGCATTTGTTTTCAGCGTTGTAGTTTAAAAAGTTGCAACTCTACGCAGAGTAACCCCACACACGGAGAATGCACGGCTGTATGTAAATGAGAATATTAGTGGAGTATTAATTTTCATTAGGCGCGTGAACAGCCTAGAAATATTGTCTTTTTCGGAATACGGGATAAAAACTGGAATATGTTGTGCACGTAAAAGTAGTCAATATCTTTTAACCTCCAACTGGCTTTAATGAGAGCAAAAACCTTTATGTTTCCCCCCCCAAACAGTTTCTCACGGGGACGGAGGAGAAGAGCAGCAGTGGAAAGAGAGACTCTCAATCGCTGCGACCGTAAATCCCAGGGTGCTTAGGTCGAGGCTATTAGGGCGGATTTAGCCTGAGTGAACTCCTCTTCCAGCGTTTGTTTATGAGGAACAAAAGGCGGAAGAGCTAGAAGAGGTGAGAGCTGACAGCAGTAATGAGTGTGCGAGGTGTTTGGAAGGTGCTGCAGACATTAACGCCGGATGGCAGCATTTCTTGGCAGAGGACCAGGACCACCCAGGGTTTATGATAATGCCTCTGGCTCATGACTGAAGGCTCTGCTGCGTCTGCTTGTGCACGCTTTCAAAGTCAGCTTGTTAATAATTAACCGTCTCTCCGTCCTCCGTTGTTCCCCTCTCGACTCTAACGGCTCTGTGAGACACAGTTGGCTCGCTGCTCAAACTTTACAGGTCCTGACGAGACGTTTGTGTAAGTCAGGGTACGGGAACGAAACCGGGGCCTGTTTTCAGCGTAGAATGTTTTGTCCAGTACATCCCATTGTTACTAATCTCTCTTTTTTTTTGTTGTTAACACAACTGTGATATCTGTCTCCCTCTAAATTGTCTTCTTCATTACATATTATTTTATTCATATTACTTTGAATGACTATCTTCATCAGGTACGAGATGTAATAACGACCAGACATTTCAAAGGGAGCGGATAACAGCGTTCAGTCATAGACACACACATAACATAGATAATAAAGAAATGTGTTTCTTTATTATCTATGTATGTGGTGGGTCAGGGGACTAGGTATGTTGGGGTACACTTCACCCTGCACACACCTACTACCTTTATGAGACTCTAGGCTGGTGGTTGGTGCCACCTTTGTACTGTTTTTGGTGAAGTTACCTGTTTCTGTAGACAAACCAGCTAGGCTTTTTGTTTTTTTTGTTTTTTTTTTTATTGAGGTCTGGTCTAGCCAGGTCTGGTTTTGTTATATTGAGTTCAAGATATTTGGCGTCCACCTTGTTCCTCATCCTCCCCCACAAGTTAAGCATGTTTAGTACCTGAAAAACCTTGACAATAAACTAGTTTTCCTTTTTCACCACTGCTTTAACTGTCGTGTTGTCGTCTCCGCCTACCCGTAGTTTCGGAAGGGGATGTAACATAAACGTAGTCACTGCCTGCCGACTAGTTAGCTGAGACACACAAGGGATTCGTGTTGTGAATAGATGCAGGATGAATGTGCGACGCGAGGCATCTTGCACAGCTGCCTCTGTATTCATGCAACATTTGAGAATGAAATATCTGCAGTATTAATGCAGGATAGCTGTTGGTTTAATGCATGAGAGGGGAATTCTACAATGGATGCCGCCGGCGCATGTGGCACCAAAGTAGGAGAGAGGCAGCATAAATGTATGCAGTGGGATTTCACACAAAGAGTTTACAATAGGACACTAGCTAACACTACACAGTACGCACGGCTACCTGGATGGAGGCAGGATGAAAACAAAGCTGGCTTTCTACAGTGGCTTCTGCTTCTGCTGCGTATCCTATTTAAGATCGTCCAAGGAGCTTGTGCACCGGGAGGTCTGGAACTCCAATCCTCCTGACAATATTCATTAAGGTGTGAAATTGAACTGCGGAATCGGACTGTAATCACATTGTGGTTACCCTCTGCTCTCTCTGCTTCTCTTCCTACCCATTTTCCCCAAGAGTCACAGCTGGTCTTCTCTATTCGGGATGGAGGTGCTCGGCCAAACTGTTCAGAGTATATTAGCATGCCCACGGGGGTTTAGCTCACTGAGCCGTGGTTTTGTTCATCGGTCCAGGCTTCAGAGCGCTGGGAGACCTTTGAGGTAAATTGGTTGAGTAACAGTGAATGTAGACAGCCCTCGTTGTGCACTTATCCTGCATTAGCAGTGTGTACAGTGGGATCTAGCCTCCATTCTTGCTTTTATCCTGCAGAGACTCTTGGTAGGTTATAAAACAAGAATGCATGTGTCTTGGAAGCTACAGTATTTAAAATGTGTCTTTGACTAGTTTAAATCTCCTGTGGTTTGGTCTTTAAAACCGTACACAACAAGAGATGTCAGCTGAAGTAATCAGTCATTTGGATCACATGAATGAGTACACTAATGCCGGGATCAGAGTGCACAATGTCAACCGGATAATGGCCCCGACTCCACAGACAACATTCTGCAGGAACGAATATGAGCATCTGGGAAGCCTGCCGACAGATTCAAACAAACCAAGTCCTATGATGTGTGACGCTGACCCAAAGGAGCAGCGAGCATTAATCCACAGACAACTGTAAACATGGCGACGCCAAAGAGCAATGCTGTTTGTTCTGTCAGGAGTGAAGTCAGTCCATCACCCCTGTACAGTAAGCTACGGTCGGTCAGAGTCCGATGTGTAGCTCTCTGCCGTGTTGCCCCACCTGACACAATTACCTCCCCAAAAAGCATTGTGCATTATTTCCTCTCTGTTCTGTAACGTCATCCTCTTTAATGTGGTGTGGAGGCTGCAAGACAACACAGACTCAATATTTATAACTGCAGAAGGAACCAATATGTATTGGCTCTTTTGACACTGGGAGCCGGCAAATGTTGATGCAGTACTTCTTCTCAACCAAGTCAGAGGTATTGCTACGAAGAATAGAACCCAGCTAATGTCACCTGTGCACCCCCCGATTTGTTCATCTTCACTTGGTTTTCATCATTTTAAAGAAACTATGCAAGTTGTGCTTCGCTGGGAGCCAAAACACCCCAAATAAATAAGAGACTTGACAACACACAGCTGTTTGTTTTTTTTTAAAAGAATTATTTCCTGGCAGAGACTTTGTTTTTTCCTGTGCGTGTCAACTGATTGGCAGGAGGCAGAGAGCACAGCCTAATGTAGCACTGCTGATATTAAAACTGTGTTCCCGTTGTCTCCTGTCTGTCTCTCTATGCAGTGCATGTCTGTCTGGGCGTGGCCGTCGGGCTCCTGCTCTTCCTGCTGTGGCTCATCCAGCATCACCTCTGCAGTGCTCATTAACCCGGCGCGTCTCTCCAGTCTTTGCCAGCTCGTCGGTTTAACCTGCGCGACGAGCTGGCAGAGAACCAGGCAGACTGCTAGTCTCGCTTCCAGTGTTGTGTTCGGCTATTGATCCCGGGTTTCTTGCGCTCCAGGTCTCACCGTTCTCTGGTTACCTGCCTGCTCAGCCTGCCTTCGCCCCGGCGTCTGCCTGCTCTGGCTCCAGCAGCTACTGGAATTCACCTGGTTCGTCGCGTTTCTCCCATTCCCAGCTCACCAGCCATCTCCTGCCCACCATTGTGCTGTAATAAATCCCCGACGTTTAAGCTGTTGGGAGTCTCATGCTCTGCTTCCCCTTCGCCTGAATATAACAAACACACTCAGCCTCAGTTGAGTGACTAACAATAAAACCGAAAGACTTTGAAAAAGCCAAATAGACTTTTTCAAGTCAATTTAATTTTCAATTCCAAGTGCTAATTGGTTTTCATGATGTTCTTTTGAAAGTTTGTGGGCAGACGCCAAGAAGGGTAACGGAAAGGAGAGAGGCAACTATTGGAAATGTAAAGGGAGAGAAAAAAAGACTTGACAAAAATATGAAGCACTCTCTGTACCCGCTTTTAAAAAATGGCAAAACATAACTATCTTTATCCAAACAATTCTGCCGGGGGGGGGAGCAAGCATGCATGCAATAAGAGGCAAGAACTCCCCAATCTGTCCAACACGAGAGCACGTTTGGTTGCTTTCATTTCTGCTTTCTAACTTTCATTGGCTTTTTCCTGGAACTCAGTCAGCAAAGCCACAATACTGACGCAATAAGACCTGCACCCCGGAGAGAGCGCTCTCCTTCATCATTTCGTAAAATATTCAGTCGGAACATCCACTCAAAGTTATTCTGAACCAATCCAGTGGAAACAAGTCACGCAGAGTTTATCGCAGGCACCCGAAACACGGCGATGCACAACCTGCGGAGTCGAGCTGTTAAACTGTGGATGCACGTCCTGCCCCGCTGCCCGGAGGCCAAGAAACAGTCGACTGAAACGTATTACGGCTCAGATTTTGATGAAAAGATTTGCAAAGTACGGGATTAGATCGAAGAAGTAGAGAGAATAGAAACATTTGGAGACACAAAGAGAAAGGCCAGCAGGACAGATGAAAGGCATCAGGAGAGAGAAAACTAATAGAGGAGGTGAAACTGCAACAACAAGCTTATATGTCTTCATACACACCCGCCAGGCTGGTCGCTGTTTGGTGACACGATGGAGGGCTTTGGATAACTGACTCAACGTAAAATGGAATCCACTTAATTTTCAAAAAGAGGGATGTCCAGCATGATCATATATTGATGTTTATATATTGCAGAGTATATGGATTATACACGCATAAGATATGTAACCAGAAACAGGCGTTATATTGCTCACCTCGAACCACCAGACTACATTGTCAAAAACACTAATAATAACTTACAGATGTGGAAAATATATTCCTTTGTATAAGTGGTAATATCAGGCTACTTACCTGTTACTGAATAATGCATATTTAGATCGATTTGTGTCCAAATTAAGATAAATTGTGACAAATTGACAATCTACAACCTTAACCTCAACCCAAATTTATCAAAGCGTCAAGAGAAATGAAAACAGTCAAACAGTCGTCCACTAACTGGGCTTCTTCAGTGCAAATAAGTCACGTGTGATACTCACGGCGACAGTGTGTGTGGTCGTGTTGGTAGAGACCAGGAGGACAGGAAGCCAGGCACTGGTCGCTATCGGCGCTCAGCAGGGGCAGCCGGGAGCCACAGGACTGGCAGTCCCACCCGCTGGAGCAGGTGGCACAGGATGACTGGCAGGCTGAAGGGGGAGAAGAGCGAGAGAGGGGAAGAGTCGGCTTCCAGTCACTTCAAAAATTAACTTCCTCTTCCTGTCGGAGGTTTCCTCATGGTTACGGGAGTGCCTGAAGGCAGAGAACCTGGATGTGCAGTTCAGTGAAGGTGAACCCGGTAAAGTAACACAGGTATATTTCAACCCAAATGTTGCACACATCTTAAACAAATATGAAAATAAAAAGGATAGACTAATTGCTAAAGAGAGTGCAACAAGATCGTGACTAAGCTAGAAGCTAATTTCCCTCCTGGGACAGGAAAGAATCGATCGTCCTCCTCTGTAACTGTGGAGCTTCATGGCAGGACAATGCTGCATCCCACGGACTGTGGCCCCAACTTTTTCAATTAAGTTGTCTGCCCACGCACACTGTCTGGCATTTTTCTCAGATGCCCTGTATATGGGTATAATCTAGGCTTCCAGAGGAAGTGACTTTTTAGGCTTGCAGGTAACGGTAGGTCTTCTTAAAATATGAATGAAGATAGTGAGAGTGAGTTACTTGCTACAGTTGAATTTCTAGAATTGATGAAACGATTGAAAAAAAAAAAAGGAGCGGTTCGAGATGACCAGCTGACTTCTCTGAGAGCTGATTGGCCGTTGAAACAGGCGACGTGCCCTACGTTCTAAAACCAGCCGCTGGCGACTGAGACGGGCCGGTTCACAGCTCTGCAACTTTTCCCTGCAACGTTCCCGGGAAAACGGTTTCGTCTCATCGCGAATCTTTGGTCTGACCTGGCCTTTATCTTCATCACCAACTCTGTTTTGCACGTGAAAACGTTTTTGCCATTTAAAATTGGATTAAAGCTGCACCTACGTATATATATGCCCAAAGTGCTGTTGGAAACAAAACACCAGAGTAAATCAAGTTTTTGGTGATTTCATCATTTCACCACTCAAAACAGAGCCATCTGAAACCTGCTGAACTGATGAAAAAGTAACGTGGTGAGAACATCACTCTAAAACGTAGAGCAGCAATGAATTTGTGCAGATTAGATTTCTTTTTTTTTTTTTAAAGCAAGTTGCCCGTTGAGATGAACTACATTACACAGAGAAATAAATAAGGAGTGCATTGTTTCATCCAAATATTCTGATTAAAAACGCACTACATGCTGTTAAGATCTTTCACTATGGCAGCTAGGTTCTCTGCGTGGTGCAATATAGTCTACTTCCAGACATCTCCACAAACATAATGAAGCCAGTGCATATAGGACGGGGGAGAAAATGCAATAAGGAGACTTCAGATGTTCTTTAATGAGAAAGCTCAAGATTACAGAATGAAAAGCAACTAAATCCCCTTTAAACCTCCCAGCCACCCACTCAGGCAGAGATAGCAGAAGGAAAAGCAGACGAGAGGACAGGAAGTGGAGATGTGAAAACAGAGGAAGGAGAGATCAGGATCAAGATGGAGACTGGGAGACTGACAGACTCGAGGCGAAAGCAGGAGGAGATGTCAAGAAAGATGAAAAGAAGTCTGAGGGAGAAGGGGTGGGAGAGACGATCTTATCAACAACACGAGTTCAGGCTGGCTGCTTTATCCCCCCATGTCACCCACATGCACCGAGTAAAAACATTAGGCTGTGTGGGATTGACAGAGGGGGGCTGAGCATGTTCTGGACTACTGGTGTGGCCTTTTTGGTGTCTTTCAATAACAGAGACCACGTCACACAAGTGATGTGTCCAGTGAACTGCTCATAAAGGTTTTAGCTAAATGACAAATATCATCTATGCGAAGCAGAAATCCAATTAATTGCTCGATTCCGAAACAACTATTCTGAAATAATTCACAAACTTACTTTATTGCCGTTGAATATTCAAAAATGTTGTCGTTTAAAGCAGTGCAAGTTCTTGCAAAACCATCAGATATCAACATCGCGTTTGCCCAGTGGATTACGCAGAAGGCGACTAACCATTACTTTCCTTTAAACAGATTAATCAATTTAAATGCTGCGTCTATAAAATGTAAAAAAAAAAAAGCCTGAATCTGAATCTATGTTACACAAAATGATATCTCGTAAAATTAGATTAAGACGTTTTAATACTTTTCTTGCTTCATTTTTGCACAACCAATTTAATACCTTTTTTTTTTTTTAAATGCTTGTCTGAGACCTCTGTGGGTACCCTGCTTCGGGAAACAGCACTAAAACACGTATTTTGCGTCACAACCTCAAAATAAAACAAAATTCTTCAATAAATAATATGCAGTGGAGGTTTAACAACCAAAATGTAATCAGTTTTATTCATATATTTGAGGAATTTTTAATATATTAATCACATATCTGTTTCACACTCTTTGTAATGGTACATCGGGTGTTTTACATTCTGATCTCAGCTGTATTGTTCATTTTTGACTATTCCGCTCATATTTGATCTAATTTAACAGTCTGTGTTACACGTTTGGTAACGTCTGTGTCGTGTTGTGCTGCACCCATCTATCCAGGAAAAAACTGCTGAAAATCTTTAATCTTGGCGAGGCTGAATAAAGCCATTATTACTCTGGCTGCATCTATTCACAGTGCACACACTCAGGGCCTAAGCACCCCTCTTTATGTTTCTAAAGAACAAGTGAAGAAGGGCTGTTAAAGATTGGGCCGCTAACATTAGCAGCTCAAGCTTAATACCTTTATCTGTGCCTGATAGCTTTACGGCGTCTGGGCGTTTGGTGTTTACGGCTTCATGAATAGCCGTGGGCAGTAAATGTCTCGCTCACCAGGAGAACAGGTCAGTGGGATGGTACGAATTCAATGCAGTCAAATGCTAAGAAGATTACGGCCGTCACAGGTCAACTCTCGGCCAAGGTGGCGGGGCTGCCTTTCGGGCGAACGTGACCGCAAAACACGCGCACATGAACAGCAGGTGAAGAGGAACACGCACGCACATAAGTTCAATACGGACACACTGTTAAGTTGTGATGTGTTGCTTTCAGCGGTTGACACGTAAAGGTTAGATTCAATGTGTCTCCTCTTTGTGATGCTTGGTAAATATTTCTCTGCAGCTCAAATTCAGCATGTCGCTTAAGCGTTTGAATCGAATTTGAACTTTTCTTTCCTCCCAGCCATCAGAAAGTTCAGGTAGTGGCCTGCTAACGATGGTATGTGGGACGAGAGACTGATTGCCAAACTCTGGTGCGCGGACCACGAGGAGCCTCTGTACAGCTCCCAGGGGATCAGCAGAAGAATATAATCTAGCAGATTCTAAATGTATTGGGAGCTATCGGTAGTGAAGTGTGCTGAACGTCTGCATTCTTTTTGTCCTCGATGGACATAAGAGATATCCCTATCACTGGAAAGTGGAAGTTGCTGCAGTACGTGTATTGAAGATGTGATCTGCAAATTTTTACGGGAAATTAAAGATACGTTTTGCTCCTTCAAAGATAATATTTCTTGGACCCCACTTTTATTTCAGCAAAAAAGGCAAAACGAGAGACAAAACATTTATTAAATGGAGCGACGCCTGCGAGCTAGTTCATGCAGCCAACTCGAGCCGCGCTGCAATAAACACACCTGACATGCTTCACTCTCCACATGCAGCTATTTAAGCTGCAAAAGTGTCCCATCTCTCCCTCTGCCCGTCGACGCCACTGCTGCCCTGCGTCAGTGTTGCTGCCTGTTCTTTCAGCCCCAGCATCCACCTGCAGGCTCCGGCTATGGAGGGTTTAAGATATTTGCTCATCACTCCCCAATATCTCTTTGTAAACACATCTGCGGGGAGTGACGAGCCTGGACGCCAACCTAACTATGTTCCGCTGCTGTAGTAAACATTTCAAATCCCAGGGAAAAGCACTGTAGGAGCAATTTATCTGCAAAGAGCATTTTCAGCAGTGTAAAAGTCAGATAGTTGCAACATAAGGCTCAGTTCTGAGAATCTATAGCGATATAAAATTAAAAAAAAAAAATATATATATATGAATATAAAAAAAGACAGTCCTACCTGCACATTCTCGTCCTTCAGTGTAGTAGCCAGCTGGACAGACGGACAGACAGCCGCCAAGATGGAGGAAGGCCTTTGTGTCCCTGCAGCTCTCACATTGGTCAGAAGTCCCGGAACATGACAGGCAGTCTGCATGGCACTGGACTGGAAAAAGATAAACTAAAAGTAAAAACT